>WNWK01009966.1:0-73154 GCA_009830355.1 Cherax destructor | reverse complement strand
CTTAAGAAAGGTGGCAGCTCATGGTATAGGAGGTAAAGTTCTAGCATGGATAGAGGCATGGCTTACCAATAGAAAGCAGAGAGTTTCCATTAATGGGGTCAAATCTGAATGGGGATTAGTCACTAGTGGCGTTCCACAAGGATCAGTTTAGGCCCATTGTTGTTCATAATTTACATAAATGACCTTGATGAAGGAATTGCAAGTGACATGAGTAAATTTGCTGATGATACAAAAATAGGCCGTATGATTCATTCTGAGGAGGATACCAGTGAACTCCAGGAGGATTTGGACAAATTAATGTCTTGGTCTGAAAAGTGGCAGATGAAGTTCAATGTGGACAAGTGTATGGTACTAGTCCTTGGTAATGAAAATATCCCTCGAATTTATAAACTAGGTGAAGTAGAGCTTGATCATACAGAATGTGAAAAAGACTTGGAAGTCATGGTAAGCAGGAATCTAAAGCCAAGACAACAGTGCCTAAGTGTGCGCAATAAGGCTAACAGATTACTAGGATTTATTTAAAGGGTATAAGCAACAGAAGTCCAAAAGTTATTTTACAGCTCTATACATCACTAGTGAGACCTCATTTGGATTATGCAGCTCAGTTTTGGTCTCCTTACTACAGGATGGATATAGATTCATTGGAGAACATACAAAGAAGAATGACTAAATGATTTACAGTATAAGAAATCTCCCGTATGAAGATAGACTTAGAGCGTTGAATCTCCACTCTCTGGAGAGACGTAGAATGAGGGGAGATATCATCGAGGTGTACAAGTGGATGATGGGCATAAACAAAGGAGATATTAATAAAATACTGAGGATATCGAACCAAGTAAGAACCAGAAATAACGGATTTAAATTGGATAAATTTAGATTTAGAAAGGACATAGGCAAGTACTGGTTTTCGAACAGAGTTGTAGATGCGTGGAACAATCTTCCGAGTACTGTGATAGAGGCTAGGACCTTGGGTGGCTTTAAAAAGAGATTGGACAAATATATGAGTGGGAGGGGCTGGGTTTGATTTGTGTCGTGAGTACGGGAATAAATTCTTAGGTAGTGGTGGTTTTGATAAGGACCTGCCTTGTATGGGCCAGTAGGCCTTCTGCAGTGTTCCTCCATTCTTATGTTCTTATGTTCTTAAGAAGAAGAAGAAGAAGAAGAAAAAGAAGAAGAAGAAGCAGAAGAAGTAGAAGAAGAAGAGTAATTCAGGTTAATGTAACTTAACACTTAAATATAATTACACTAGAACACAACTCTATTTTTTTTACAAAAAAATTACTTTCAAGACACTAACAAATATTCATAATAATCATAAAACTCAAAGAACACATTCAAGACACTCATAACACTCCCAAAACATATACTCATAACACACAACATAGGTTGGCACTCATTACACAACATAGGCTGGCACTCATAACACACAACATAGGTTGACACTCATAACACACATCATAGGTTGGCACTCATAACACACAACATAGGTTGGCACTCATAACACACAACATAGGTTGGCACTCATAACACACAACATAGGTTGGCACTCATAACACACAACATAGGTTGGCACTCATAACACACAACATAGGTTGACACTCATAACACACAACATAGGTTGACACTCATAACACACAACATAGGTTGGCACTCATTACACACAACATAGGTTGGCACTCATAACACACAACATAGGTTGGCACTCATAACACACAACATAGGTTGGCACTCATAACACACAACATAGGTTGGCACTCATCACACACTCACAACAGACACATAATACACAACACTGGTTGGCACTCATCATACAATCACAACAGACACATAACACACAACACTGGTTGGCACTCATCATACAATCACAACAGACACATAACACAGGTTGGCACTCATCATACACTCACAACAGACACATAGCACACATCACAGGTTGACACTCATCATACACTCACGTGAGACACATAACATAGGTTGGCACTCACCAGAGATGCCGTCATAGGTCCACCACTTGGCCCAGTCCCAGCTCACACCCAGTCCTCCTGAAACAGAAATATTACTTAGTCTTGGAGTAATCACATGGTTCAATGTCAATTACAATTTCAATTACCCCTCCAGATTTTCAATTACAATTGCTCAGAAAAAAAAGAACACATTACAATTACTTGTTATCTTACATTAAATTATTTTCTTCAATTACTTACATTTGCAGTCATAACCAAACATCTGTAGAACGTGTGTATAGTATTTGTTACACTAATTCTACCAAAGTTAGATCTTAGACATATTGTTGACATTCTTTTCCTAGCACTACGGTTAAAAGAAGGGAACAGCGCCTAGAAGATGAATAATATTAGAAGATTTTTTTGTAATGAATTGTTGCATGAAATTGCAAAGGAGTTATTTCACAACGTGTTAGTTTAATATCTTCATTATGCACCCCCAAACCCATGGTGTGAGTGGTAGTCACACCATACCCATGGTGTGGGTGGTAGTCACACCATACCCATGGTGTGGGTGGTAGTCACACCATACCCATGGTGTGAGTGGTAGTCACACCATACCCATGGTGTGAGTGGTAGTCACACCATACCCATGGTGTGAGTGGTAGTCACACCATACCCATGGTGTGAGTGGTAGTCACACCATACCCATGGTATGAGTGGTAGTCACACCATACCCATGGTGTGGGTGGTAGTCACACCATACCCATGGTGTGAGTGGTAGTCACACCATACCCATGGTGTGGGCGGTAGTCAAAAGATTACAGAGGCACATAATGGGTCCAGGGACTGAGTCACAAAGTTCTAAGCAAGGTACATTAGTAATGAATAATGTACATGCTTATATCTGGTTATAATCGTAACGATTTACTCGTATTTATGCAGACATCAATTGAGTCACAAAAATACTACTGGTGTAGGTTTAAATGTGGTTTAGAATTGTTTATATTAACCTGTATTTTAGGAAGTTATGGTTGTATTTAACGAATGCTTAAGTGAATATAAGTTATTTACAAAAGGCAAAGTCAGGGTATTTTTCCAGAATGGTTGGTAATATACCACTGTGGATAACATACTTTGACATATCTTGAACATTTGTAAATGAGTTGTCTACATTAATTAATGATTTAACCTCCCATAGACACTGGTAGCCCAGCCTGAGCCGGGCGGTAGTGACATCCAAGAGTCTGCTTATTTTGTTGGATGCACCATAGACATGTGGCTCCTCCTGCATGATAGAATGATGATAGATGGACTGACTGGTGTCAATCTCTCTCAGTTTCAAGTCAATGAAGTTCATTTGAAGTTCTTTACGTATTGTCTCCAGACTGCTGACAGCTCAAGATTATAATCTACTCCCTCCTTGAAGAAATAAACCTTTGCCAAATCATCAATTCTATCATAGAAGTGAAGACCAATGTGAGATGGCATCCACAGATGTACTCTGGCTCCACTGTCCACAATCCTACCATACCTGTGTCTGACTTCTGACACAAGCATGCCACAACTGACAATCATGGAGTTGAGAGTATTTATGGATAATAGAGAATCAACTACAGTTAAGGTGTCAGCCTCAGATAAATGAATGCATTTGCTTGCAATGATTGTACTAAACATCCCTGTTTGAAAGGCAGATAACCAAGTGTTGATGATCGCTTCAATTTCTGTGAGAACCATAACTGTGGACAAATTTTCTCGAACCCCCAGGGGGGCGTCAACCTCCCTCTCAGGGAGCTAAGACCCCTCTCTCTACTTTCCCACCCTGGAGAGCAGGAGTATGAGAGGCATCATGTTCTATACTTTTTGCACTATCAGAGAAGAAGTAAGCTCACACGTCTTACAACCAAGCATCCTGCACTCACCAATTTTAAATTGCAGCATTTCAGAATACCCATTTATCTTAACAGTGTTTCTGACCCTGCAAAATCAAGACACTTTCTAATGGGTTTGCAGATCCAGAATAGATAAGATCAACACCCAATATTTGCACGTTTCCAGCAGCATTTACACTCTAATGGGAGTCTCTGCAAGATTTTACGAATATATGTTTGTCTGAGGAAACTGCTATTTCCCAAGACCAGGAAAAAATCAGAATAATTTGCTTCTAAACCGTTGATATACCCCACAGCTGGCACCTTAGACTCAAGGAATCCGCTCCTTTTGATTTAAATAAGTCACTAGAACTGACATCTGCGTCTGAAGACATCGTGTCAGCAGATAACCGCCCATAAAAGAAGGGCGGAGGTTGCAACAGGCGGATTGCAGTTTGATTCAACTTTGAACACATGGTGAAGTGACCGGGGTGCTACCCCGCCAGGCCACACGGTGTTGAATGCAGAAACATTCGTGGCCGTATTCGTGTGCATACGAATCCCGAGTCGTGCATTGACAAACTCCAGGAAAGACTGGAAGAGATAAGAAACTGCGCAAGAGCACCAGAAATTCTTTCCCCTTGAATAATTATGGACTATTCGCGAGTGATAGTCGTCAGGCGACGTGTGCCAAGTAGATGATGGAAGTGAAGCCTCCACAACGTCACTACGCATCTCAAGCCATCGATAGTGGTCTCTTTCTAGTTGTAAAGTCACCGGCTCCCGTTACAATGAGCCATGTAAGTCTGTTTTACTGGACATCCTCCTAATTCCACTGAAGTGCCTAGGGTCGATGAAGGCCATGAAGGGCGGCCCAAGCCCAAAACACAGGTAAGGGTCGCGCACGACTTCCAGGTGATATACTTGACATACTGATAATATTTGTCAGCAAGGTGTGTATTAACACTAGTTATAATCACAAACAACAAATGTCGAAGGAAAACCCTGGTAGAGGCTGCAGGTATTTTGAGCTACCGTCATCAAAGATGAGTAGTAATCCACATGGTGGTCTTTTTATTTCATTTATTTCATCGTACTCATCTCACCCAAAATCCCACACAATCACTTTGACAACAACGGCACTACCAGCTGCACCAGCTGATTGATAAACAGAACCATCAATATACATAATTTATGGAAGACTGTGATTAAAGCATCAGTACAACATAAGGCATCGTACTTGGTTTCAAGACGAAGCTTTGGTTGATATTTAAGAAGCTTAAAGCTTAAAGATAGTTGTTTTCGGAATGAGGTAATTTCCCATGGAGCAGGGAAGTGTCCCTGTTGCCTTACTTGATATAGGTCGTGTATCCAATACCTTCGGACGTCAATTCCAGTTTTTGTGATCCATCTGGAGGATTGATTTGATTTTGCCGCCGAAGTGGCTAGTTTATTGTGCACTCCATATCCATCCTTTGGAGGATAGCGTAAACGCAGATGGATACACAAAAAGCCTAGGAACTAGGCCACAAAACGGTTTGGGGATTTATATATATAGTTCACTTATTTGTTACAAGTAAATTTAGAAAATTTGCCTTATATGTCTTGTATCTTTTTTTTCATTAATAAGATATCTTGACATATCACATAGTTTATTACACTGTCTCTCTCTGTTTTCCTCAATAAGTGAACAAATAAGCACATAGTGCTCAAAATAGCATATTAACAGTAGTGAGGACATTTGTTTCAGTAACACGGTTTCTGATCCTTGGAATACCAAGTTCTTTCCGCATGTTTAGAATTTTGGCAGTAAAAGGGTATCCTAGGATGATCCTCATTGCTTGGTTCTGCAAGTTTGCAATCCCTGCAAGCTTCCAGCCTGACACAAGAGCAAGCAAAGTTGAGGCATAATCAACCAATGATCTAATGTAAACAAAACACATCATTCTCATGCCAATGTTAACAGTACTCTATAGTACACAAATAAGCCTCTCTCCTATGTGAGGGTTATTTGTGTATTGTTCCAGTCACGGTATTGTGCCTTTTGTTGTTATTCAGTACTCTATGGGATGAAAACCTTCAATATTGACTTTAATGGTGCACAACAACTTATTTAAGTTACACCCACTCCCACATATTACACTTCATTAAGATTCAACCATGGACTGTAGTATACATTAACTTGTAGGTTTAACCAAAGCAGAAGTTCTGGGAAGGTTGGAGGTCGTAGCACTGCTACTGCGGTACTGGCCTTCCCCATCCACCCTTACATAATATGTGGACCCCCGGTTAACGAAAAAACTTCATCCCAGAAGCCTGCTCAAGTGCCATTACCGAACTAATTTACTTCCTTAAGAAATAATGTCACGTAGGGTAGTCTATTTCAGACCCCCAAAAATACACTTCCACAAGCACTTACAATATTATACTTACATAATTGTACGATTTCCGGGGTGTTCGTTAGCCGGGGGTCCACTGTATTCAGGAATCAGGCTGCGTTGTTAAGCAGTGTCACTCGTTCAACACTGGTTCAAACTATTGTAGTAGCAGCATTTTTATTGTCCTCTTGTGTCTTTCACTCTCGTTCCTTGACCTTCGCTCTCTTCAGACTCCGGGGAAATCAGTCACTTTGTCTGACATTTTTGATATATCCTGGTGTGTAATTTACATATATGTTAGTAAGTGTGATACCTGCAGTCACCTAAGTTTGTATAACTTTACTTGTATATACCTGAACCTGTATAAACTAACTCACTTAATAACTTGTTTACTCACTCATACCTACATAACTAAAACTTCCCAATATGATATCGCCGTTATCAAAACAATAACAAGAAATATTTCTCCTCATTCATATTATTGTTCATCCGGAGACATTACTAAGTCACAGTCGTTGATAACACTCATGAAGGTTTATTCACAGGAGACTTTATCACCAGTGTCTTTGTATTGTCGTCAAATAAACTTGGTCCCTGACCTCTCACACCACCCTCACAATAAACTTGGTCCCTGACCTCTCACACCACCCTCACAATAAACTTGGTCCCTGACCTCTCATACCACCCTCACAATAAACTTGGTCCCTGACCTCTCACACCACCCTCACAATAAACTTGGTCCCTGACCTCTCATACCACCCTCACAATAAACTTGGTCCCTGACCTCTCACACCACCCTCACAATAAACTTGGTCCCTGACCTCTCATACCACCCTCACAATAAACTTGGCCCATGACCTCTCATACCACCCTCACAATAAACTTGGCCCATGACCTCTCACACCACCCTCACAATAAACTAGGTCCCTGACCTCTCACACCACCCTCACAATAAACTAGGTCCCTGACCTCTCACACCACCCTCACAATAAACTAGGTCCCTGACCTCTCCACCACCCTCACAATAAACTTGGCCCCTGACCTCTCACACCACCCTCACAATAAACTTGGTCCCTGACCTCTCACACCACCCTCACAATAAACTAGGTCCCTGACCTCTCACACCACCCTCACAATAAACTAGGTCCCTGACCTCTCACCACCCTCACAATAAACTAGGTCCCTGACCTCTCACACCACCCTCACAATAAACTAGGTCCCTGACCTCTCCACCACCCTCATAATAAACTAGGTCCCTGACCTCTCACACCACCCTCACAATAAACTAGGTCCCTGACCTCTCACACCACCCTCACAATAAACTAGGTCCCTGACCTCTCACACCACCCTCACAATAAACTAGGTCCCTGACCTCTCACACCACCCTCACAATAAACTTGGTCCCTGACCTCTCACACCACCCTCACAATAAACTTGGTCCCTGACCTCTCACACCTCCCTCACAATAAACTAGGTCCCTGACCTCTCCACCACCTCACAATAAACTTGGTCCTGACCTCTCACACCACCTCACAATAAACTAGGTCCCTGACCTCTCACACCACCCTCACAATAAACTTGGTCCCTGACCTCTCACACCACCCTCACAATAAACTAGGTCCCTGACCTCTCACACCACCCTCACAATAAACTAGGTCCCTGACCTCTCACACCACCCTCACAATAAACTTGGTCCCTGACCTCTCACACCACCCTCACAATAAACTAGGTCCCTGACCTCTCACACCACCCTCACAATAAACTAGGTCCCTGACCTCTCACACCACCCTCACAATAAACTAGGTCCCTGACCTCTCACCACCTCACATAAACTTGGTCCCTGACCCTACACCCCCTCACTAAACTAGGTCCCTGACCTCTCACACCACCCTCACAATAAACTTGGTCCCTGACCTCTCACACCATCCTCACAAAAACTAGGTCCCTGACCTCTCACACCACCCTCACAATAAACTTGGTCCCTGACCTCTCCACCACCCTCACAATAAACTAGGTCCTGACCTCTCACACCACCCTCACAATAAACTAGGTCCTGACCTCTCACACCACCTCACAATAAACTTGGTCCCTGACCTCTCACACACCCTCACAATAAACTGGTCCCTGACCTCTCCACCACCCTCACAATAAACTAGGTCCCTGACCTCTCACACCACCCTCACAATAACTAGGTCCCTGACCTCTCACCACTACATAAACTTGGTCCTGACCTCTACACCACCCTCACATAAACTGGTCCTGACCTCTCACCACCTACATAAACTTGGTCCTGACCTCTACACACACCTCCAATAAACTAGGTCCCTGACCTCTCCACCACCCTCACAATAAACTTGGCCCTGACCTCTCACACCACCCTCACAATAAACTAGGTCCCTGACCTCTCAACCACCCTCACAATAAACTAGGTCCCTGACCTCTCACACCACCCTCACAATAAACTTGGTCCCTGACCTCTCACACCACCCTCACAATAAACTAGGTCCCTGACCTCTCACCACCTCACAATAAACTTGGCCCCTGACCTCTCATACCACCCTCACAATAAACTAGGTCCCTGACCTCTCACACCACCCTCACAATAAACTTGGTCCCTGACCTCTCACACCACCCTCACAATAAACTTGGCCCCTGACCTCTCACACCACCCTCACAATAAACTAGGTCCCTGACCTCTCACACCACCCTCACAATAAATTGGTCCCTGACCTCTCACACCACCCTCACAATAAACTTGGCCCTGACCTCTCATACCACCCTCACAATAAACTGGTCCCTGACCTCTCACACCACCCTCACAATAAACTTGGTCCCTGACCTCTCACACCACCCTCACAATAAACTTGGTCCCTGACCTCTCACACCACCCTCACAATAAACTTGGCCCTGACCTCTCACACCACCCTCACAGTAAACTAGGTCCCTGACCTCTCATACCACCCTCACAATAAACTTGGTCCCTGACCTCTCATACCACCCTCACAATAAACTAGGTCCCTGACCTCTCACACCACCCTCACAATAAACTAGGTCCCTGACCTCTCATACCACCCTCACAATAAACTAGGTCCCTGACCTCTCATCACCACCCTCACAATAAACTAGGTCCCTGACCTCTCACACCACTCACAATAAACTAGGTCCCTGACCTCTCACACCACCCTCACAATAAACTAGGTCCCTGACCTCTCACACCACCCTCACAATAAACTAGGTCCCTGACCTCTCACACCACCCTCACAATAAACTAGGTCCCTGACCTCTCACACCACCCTCACAATAAACTTGGTCCCTGACCTCTCACACCACCCTCACAATAAACTAGGTCCCTGACCTCTCACACCACCCTCACAATAAACTAGGTCCCTGACCTCTCACACCACCCTCACAATAAACTAGGTCCCTGACCTCTCACACCACCCTCACAATAAACTAGGTCCCTGACCTCTCACACCACCCTCACAATAAACTAGGTCCCTGACCTCTCACACCACCCTCACAATAAACTAGGTCCCTGACCTCTCACACCTCCTTCACAATAAACTAGGTCCCTGACCTCTCATACCACCCTCACAATAAACTTGGTCCCTGACCTCTCACACCACCCTCACAATAAACTAGGTCCCTGACCTCTCACACCTCCTTCACAATAAACTAGGTCCCTGACCTCTCATACCACCCTCACAATAAACTAGGTCAATGACCTCTCACACCACCCTCACAATAAACTAGGTCAATGACCTCTCACACCACCCTCACAATAAACTAGGTCCCTGACCTCTCACACCACCCTCACAATATTACTCATTCACATTATAAAAAATAAAAATACTGGCACGAAACAAGAACCGGACAGTACAGGTACTGAACGTGACCCGGTGGTCTGGTGGCTTGAGCTCTCGCTTCACACACGGAGGGCCCGGGTTCGATTCCCGGCGGGTGGAAACATTTCGACGTGTTTCCTTACACCTGTTGTCATGTTCACCTAGCAGCAAATAGGTACCTGGGTTGTTAGTCGACTGGTGTGGGTCGCATCCTGGGGGACAAGATTAAGGACCCCAATGGAAATAAGACAGACAGTCCTCGATGACGCACTGACTTTCTTGGGTTATCCTGGGTGGCTAACCTTCCGAGGTTAAAAATCCGAAGAAAAATCTTACCCGAACAACGAGACTTGCACTAGCACTAGGATGTACAGTAGTGCGTCATCTGACGTGTACTTGCACTAGGATGTACAGTAGTGCGTCATCTGACGTGTACTTTACGATCGTTGTGTCACAAGGCCATCACAGTACTTTAGCTTTATGATGTAATTTAAGCAGGTGTGAGCTAGACCACAGTCAGTTACAATTATTAAAAAAATTATAATTAATTACACTCAGATTCAATTACAGTTGTACTGCAATTACTACAAGCGTGGTTGCTGACACTTATGGTGTGTGTGTACTCACCTAGTTGTGGTTGCAGGGGTCGATACATAGCTCCTGGTCCCGCCTCTACACTGGCCGCTACTGGGTCACTCTCCCTGCACCATGAGCTTTATCATACCTCTTCTTAAAGCTATGTATGGAACCTGCCTCCACTACATCGCTTCCCAAGCTATTCCACTTCCCGACCACTCTGTGACTGAAGAAATACTTCCTAACATCCCTGTGATTCATCTGAGTCTTCAACTTCCAACTGTGTCCCCTTGTTGCTGTGTCCCATCTCTGGAACATTCTGTCTCTGTCCACCTTGTCAATTCCTCTCAGTATTTTATATGTTGTTATCATGTCCCCCCTTTCTCTCCTGTCCTCCAGTGTCGTCAGGTCGATTTCCCTTAACCTCTCCTCGTAGGACATACCCCTTAGCTCCGGGACTAGTCTTGTTGCAAACCTTTGCACTTTCTCTAGCTTCTTTACGTGCTTGGCTAGATGTGGGTTCCAAACTGGTGCTGCATACTCCAGTATGGGCCTAACGTACACAGTGTACAAGATCCTGAATGATTCTTTATTAAGATGTCGGAATGCTGTTCTTAGGTTTGCTAGGCGCCCGTGTGTGTGTGTGTGTGTTTGTGTGTGTGTGTGAGTGTGAGTGTTAGTTACCATTTTGTCAAAGGCACTTGTCGATAAGACACTTGGCCTGTTTGGTGTGTGTGTGTCTGTGTGTGTGTACTCACCTAATTGTACTCACTAATTGTGGTTGCAGGGGTTGATTCATAGCTCCTGGTCACGCCTCTTCACTGGTCGCTGTGTGTGTCCGTGCACCTCCAGTGCGTGTACACGCAGGCACACTCCTCCAGTGCGTGTACACGCAGGCACACTCCTCCAGTGCGTGTACACGCAGGCACACTCCTCCAGTGCGTGTACACGCAGGCACACTCCTCAGTGCGTGTACACGCAGGCACACTCCTCCAGTGCTGTACGCAGGCACCTCGTGCGTGTACACGCAGGCACACTCCTCCAGTGCGTGTACACGCAGGCACACTCCTCCAGTGCGTGTACACGCAGGCACACTCCTCCAGTGCGTGTACACGCAGGCACACTCCTCCAGTGCGTGTACACGCAGGCACACTCCTCCAGTGCGTGTACACGCAGGCACACTCCTCCAGTGCGTGTACACGCAGGCACACTCCTCCAGTGCGTGTACACGCAGGCACACTCCTCCAGTGCGTGTACACGCAGGCACACTCCTCCAGTGCGTGTACACGCAGGCACACTCCTCTAGTGCGTGTACACGCAGGCACACTCCTCCAGTGCGTGTACACGCAGGCACACTCCTCCAGTGCGTGTACACGCAGGCACACTCCTCCAGTGCGTGTACACGCAGGCACACTCCTCCAGTGCGTGTACACGCAGGCACACTCCTCCAGTGCGTGTACACGCAGGCACACTCCTCTAGTGCGTGTACACGCGGGCACACTCCTCCAGTGCGTGTACACGCAGGCACACTCCTCTAGTGCGTGTACACGCAGGCACACTCCTCCAGTGCGTGTACACGCAGGCACACTCCTCCAGTGCGTGTACACGCAGGCACACTCCTCCAGTGCGTGTACACGCAGGCACACTCCTCTAGTGCGTGTACACGCAGGCACACTCCTCCAGTGCGTGTACACGCAGGCACACTCCTCTAGTGCGTGTACACGCAGGCACACTCCTCCAGTGCGTGTACACGCAGGCACACTCCTCCAGTGCGTGTACACGCAGGCACACTCCTCTAGTGCGTGTACACGCGGGCACACTCCTCCAGTGCGTGTACACGCAGGCACACTCCTCTAGTGCGTGTACACGCAGGCACACTTCCTCCAGTGCGTGTACACGCAGGCACATCTCCTCCAGTGCGTGTACACGCAGGCACACTCCTCCAGTGCGTGTACACGCAGGCACACTCCTCCAGTGCGTGTACACGCAGGCACACTCCTCCAGTGCGTGTACACGCAGGCACACTCCTCCAGTGCGTGTACACGCAGGCACACTCCTCTAGTGCGTGTACACGCAGGCACACTCCTCTAGTGCGTGTACACGCAGGCACACTCACACAACGACACTTACAATATCAACGCCAATATTTCAATAAAGAAGAAGGTGTGGTATCTGTCGGCTCGCTCACCAACGCCGCCCCAACATTTTTCTTTATGTTTTTCAATTAGGGCGAGTCTTTAGGCCGTTATATGTGATATATTGGTCAAGATTACTCTCTTCTGATTCCTCCGTTTCTATCTATCTCTATCTCTCTATCTATCTATGTTATTATAATTGTTTTCCATATAAGATTATTTCTTCTTCCCACCCATCCAACCTGACCTTCCTATCCATTCCATCTCCCCTTCCTATCCATCCCACCTGCCCTTCCTATCCATTCCATCTGCCCTTCCTATCCATCCCACCTGCCCTTCCTATCCATTCCACCTGCCCTTCCTACCCATCCCAACTGCCCTTCCTATCCATCCCTTCTGCCATTCCTACCCATTCCACCTGCCCTTCCTATCCATCCCACCTGCCCTTCCTATCCAATCCACCTGCCCTTCCTATCCATCCTATGGAGAAAATTTCTCCAGAAAGGGGGGTATCAGCCCCTTCAGCCTCTCAGAAAGGGCAAATGGCGCCTTGCTTGCTTCTGGTCAGTAATTGATGCCATATGAAGCTGCCGTGTACCAGAGCCTGGTCACCGCCACCTCTGGTGGCCTGGTCACCGCCACCTCTAGTGGCCTGGTCACCGCCACCTCTGGTGAGTAGTGTTTGTGTAATACGAGTGACAGAGAATTGAGAGAAAGGATTCACTTTACCTTGGCAGGAAAAGTACAGAAAATCCCTGCGTCACTTTATTCACATGTGGGACGATTGTGAACTCTCGGCGATCGAGACATCAAGAAAATCTATCATTCTGTTGCAGTGTTTAGCAAGGAAGAGCAATAATGCTGAAGTCTGCGATTTAGGGCCGCGCCCCAACACGAAGGCCGCTGAAGGGCAGATTGATTTAAGACCTGGTACAAGAAACTCGTGCTTCACGCTATAAGAACAAAGACACCAGTGATTCGCACGTTTCTGTGTATCAGACAATCTCAACATTCGCGGTAGAACGATTACAGTGAAGTGTACTTATCTTCTTGTTTTGACATTACTGTGAAAGGACAAATATTGAGGGACAGTGTAGTGTAACGGTGAGTATTGAGAACATTCTTCATAGAGAAACAGTGCCACCGAGACACTACTCCTTCAATCTTCAATCAAGACAGCGGATAACGGGGTGACACTTAAGGGTTCGATACATATACCCAGGTAAGTCTATTTAGGCATGTACTTAGTTCAGTTAGCTGCGCAGTGGATAGCTAAGGCATAACCTAACTAGATTAACCAAAACACCTCGTCAAACGCGGGCCATTGAGCCCAAAAACGTAAGTTGAGTTAGCATTCAGTTACTGAATATGCTGACATAACGCTTCTTAGGGGCAATTATCCTCCCAGTTTCGTTTCCCACATCAGCTACGCTGTAGTATAGCTGCTCACGTCGGAGGAGTCGTCTGCGTGCACCTGCAGGAGTCGTCTGCGTGCACCTGCAGGAGTCGTCTGTGTGCACCTGCAGGAGTCGTCTGCGTGCACCTGCAGGAGTCGTCTGTGTGCACCTGCAGGAGTCGTCTGCATGCACCTGCAGGAGTCGTCTGCGTGCACCTGCAGGAGTCGTCTGCGTGCACCTGCAGGAGTCGTCTGCGTGCACCTGCAGAATGGTGGAGACAGCAACAAAGCTAAGTATCTTTATTCCTGTATACAGATATATTGCATATTCTATAGAATCCCTACACATCCCACCTGTCCTTCCTATCCATCCCACCTGCTCTTCCTGTCCATCCCACCTGCCCTTCCTGTCCATCCCACCTGCCCTTGCTATCCAATCCACCTGCCTTTCCTATCCATCCCACCTGCCCTTCCTGTCCATCCCACCTGTCCTTCCTATCCATCCCACCTGCTCTTCCTGTCTATCCCACCTGCCCTTCCTATCCAATCCACCTGCCTTTCCTATCCATCCCACCTGCTCTTCCTGTCCATCCCACCTGAACTTCCTGTCCATCCCACCTGCCCTTGCTATCCAATCCACCTGCCTTTTCTATCCATCCCACCTGCCCTTCCTATCCATCCCACCTGCTCTTCCTGTCCATCCCACCTGCCCTTCCTGTCCATCCCACCTGCCCTTGCTATCCAATCCACCTGCCTTTCCTATCCATCCCACCTGCCCTTCCTATCCATCCCACCTGCTCTTCCTGTCCATCCCACCTGCCCTTCCTATCCAATCCATCTGCCTTTTCTATCCATCCCACCTGCTCTTCCTGTCCATCCCACCTGCCCTTGCTATCCAATCCACCTGCCTTTCCTATCCATCCCACCTGCCCTTCCTATCCATCACACCTGCCCTTCCTATCCATTCCACCTGCCCTTCCCACTTACCCTTCCCACCCATTCCACTTACCCTTCCCGCCCATCCCACCTTCCCTTCCCACCTGCCCTTTAAACTCACCCCACATACCCTTCCTACCCATCCCTCCTTACCCTTCCCACCTTCCCTTCCTTTAAAACCTGCACTTCAGATGGAGGAGGCAGGCTCTGGGTAGCAGGCAGGCGATCAAGGTATCCAGATTACAAAAACGTCAGCCACACTGCCTGAGGGATTGCCACGTCTGGCAGCTACTGAGCTCTGACGAATACTGAGATGACTACCAGGATACACACACACACACACACACACACACACACACACACACACACACATATCAGCGAAGAGGTAGGGCCAGGAGCTGCGAATCGACCCCTGAAATCAAATATAGGTGAGTACTCACACACTCAGCACCACCACCCGCAGCTGAACCACCAGTAGCACCACCAGTATCAGCAGCAGCACCAGCAGAGGAATCAGCAGAAACAAAAGCAGCAGAATCAGCAGCTACAGCAGCACCGGCAGAAGCAACAGCAGCAGCACCTTTGTCAACAGCAGCAGAATCAGCAGTTAAAGCAGCACCAGCAGAAGCAACGGCAGCAGCACCGGCAAAGGCAACAGCAGCAGCACCTTTATCAACAGCAGCAGAATCAGCAGCTGCAGCAGCACCAGCAGAAGCAACAGCAGAAGAATCAGCAGCTGCAGCAGCACCAGCAGCTGGTGGCAGCAGCAACAGCAGCTGGCAGCTGTGACAACGCTAAAGCTGGCTAAGATCATGACTTAAACTGTTTACAACTTCTGTCTTCACTTTGTTTACAAGTTGATTTACAGATTTTTTCCCAGGGTGATTTACACCTCCCTGGCCGGAGACTTCCATGACGGCCACCAGCCAGGACTAACACCTGCACCACGTCAAGACTAACACCTGCACCACCTCAAGACTAGCACCTGCATCATCTCAAGACTAACACCTGCACCACCTCAAGACTAACACCTGCACCACCTCAAGATTAACACCTGCACCACCTCAAGAATAACACCTGTACCACATCAAGAATAACCCCTACACCACATCAAGATTAATAATAATATAATAATATCTTTATTTACTACAAGTACATGTACAAGGTATACAGGCCTAGCTGACATCAATGACATACTACTATATAGAAAGCCCCTTGTTATGTAGAGCATAACAAGGGGCAAATTAGGTCAGTTTTGTCCCAGGATGCGACCCACACCAGTCGACTAACACCCAGGTACCCATTTTACTGATGGGTGAACATAGACAACAGGTGTAAAGAAACACGCCCAATGTTTCTACCCTTGCTGGGAATCGAACCCAGACTCTCGCCTTGAGAAGCGAGGGTTTTAGCCACCAGGCCACGGGGCACCATGCACCATGTTAAAACACCTGCACCATGTCAAGATTAACACCAATCCCACGTTAAAACTAACACCTGCACCACGACAAAACTTACACCTGCACCACAACAGGTGGTGCAGGCGTAAGTTAAAACTAACACCTGCACCACGACAAAACTTACACCTGCACCACAACAGGTGGTGCAAGCGTAAGTTAAAACTAACACCTGCACCACGACAAAACTTACACCTGCACCACAACAGGTGGTGCAGGTGTAAGTTAAAACTAACACCTGCACCACGACAAGACTCTGGGAGAACGCTGCTCTCCTCAGCTCGTGTTATTTAGACTCTGGTAGAGTGTCTCCGCTGGAGAGCTGCAGCTGCTGGGACATACATCTTGTAACTCTGTGCAACTGAGTTCACACAACATCATTTAAACTTACTGATATTTGACGTTTTGAGAGGTTGTGTATTATGAAGACACTATATCTCTGTACTGGAGTTCTGGCATCTGCGCACTCTCCTAGTCGGGAGACTGGCACTGCTGAATTCGGCTTCAGTAACAAGGGAGTTTAGCATCTTCGGGAGGATGTGTTGAAGGTTTCCAGTTAGGGTCATTTTGTTCTCCTTGATTTCTGCTTGATGCTCTGCTGTTTTTCTGCTGCTTCAAGCATTATTGCTGTTTAATGAATGGGTCGTCATACTGTTCAAGCAAGCTGTTTGATTGCCTCGATGGTTAAGTAGTTAGCATATCTAGGGACTTATTGTTGTCAGTCACTTTCGAGTTGAGTCGAGTCTTATTGAGTACATACCAAGCACACACACACACACACACACACACACACACACACACACACACACACACACACATACACACACACATATTTTATTACTCTTCTACTCCTGAGTACACATCATCTTATCAAAGTCTCAGATGGTACATTTTCATAAGAGTCTTATAGTGTATTGTATGTCATCTGAAGTGCCCATACAACCATATGTAAAGTACAGAATAACTATGATATATAAATATATTAATCCACAATGAAGCCTGGTCGCAGACCGGGCCGCGGGGGCGTTGACCCCCGGAACCCTCTCTCCAGGTATGCACTCCAAGATTTCTGTAGGAGCTTATCTCCTTAATTATTCAAGTTAAATTAACTGTAATTAGTACCACCTAAACATCTTTGTTATTAAAGATCTCAACTTTAATTTGGTTGGATTGAATTCAATCAATTGCAATCCAATAGCGTTCTTGAGAAGCCACTTAATTTTACAGGATAACTAGATTACAAAATTCTCTGGCAATCTGTTACAAAATCAGCAACAGGATAGATGCTAGAAGCTAGAAGGGGACCAATAAGTTGACCTTCTAGTATTCTCTGGGGATATCTTCAATAAACAGATGTCGCATTTTGTAACACACGTTAGGAGTAACACCTGCACTACCTCACGACTAACACCTGCACCACCTCAAGACTAACACCAAAAGACGGAAAAATATCTCCAGAAATACAAAAAAACACCTGAAGCAAGACAGTAACAACACCTGCAGCAAGACAGTAACAACACCTGCAGCAAGACAGTAACAACACCTGCAGCAAGACAGTAACAACACCTGCAGCAAGACAGTAACAACACCTGCAGCAAGACAGTAACAACACCTGCAGCAAGACAGTAACAACACCTGCAGCAAGAGAGGGAGAGAGAGTTGAGAGGAAGAGGGAGGGAGAGAAAGAGAGGAAGAGGGAGAAAAGGAGAAGCAAAGGGAGGGAGGGCGATGAGAGGAGAGGGAGGGAGGGAGAGGAGGCCAGGAAGAGGGAGGGAATGAGAGAAAGAGGGAGATAAGGAGAGGAAGAGGGAGGGAAGGAAAGGAAGAGGGAGGGAAGGAGAGGAAGAGGAAGAGGGAAAGGATGAGAGGAAGTGGGAGAGGATGAGAGGAAGAGGGAGAGAGGGCAGGAAATATTGGTGGAAAGAGAGACAAGTAAAAATGAGAGGGAAACTTATTGGATGAAGGGACGGTCAAGATGGAGGGACTGACAGGATGAAGGGACTGACAGGATGAAGGGACTGACAGGATGGAAGGACTGACAAAATGGAAGGACTGACAGTGCCCATACACTCAGCCCCAGGCCCAGACTCGTGGAACTCTGTGTTCATTAAGAACTGCAAGAAACCCCTCTCACAGGCCCTAAGTATGCTATGGGGAAGGAGCTTAGACACAGGTGAGATTCCAGTCACTAAAAACAACGGATATAGTCCCACTCCATAAAGGTGGCAGCAAAGCAGTAGTTAAGAACTATAGACCAATAGCTTTAACGTCCCATATCATAAAAATCTTTGAAAGAGTTCTAAGAAGCAGGATTGCAAACCACCCGTACTCCCAAAAGTTGCACAATCCAGAGCAACATGGTTTCAAAGCAGGTCGCTCCTGCCTCTCGCAACTGCTAGACCACTATGATATGGTCTTAGATGCTCTGGAAAACAAACAGAATGCAGCTGTAGTAAGCACAGATTTTGCAAAAGCCTTTGACAAGTGCGATCATGGTGTAATAGCACACAAAATACGTGCTAAAGGGATAATTGGCAAAGTAGGCAGATGGATCTTCAACTTTCTAACCAATCGAACACAAATAGTAGTGGTAAACAGAGTTAAATCGGATGCTGCCATAGTGAAGAGCTCTGTCCCACAAGGCACAGTACTCGCCCCTATCCTGTTCCTCATTCTCATATCAGACATAGACAGAGATGTAAACCACAGCACTGTGTCATCCTTTGCAAATGATACTAGGACCTGCATGAGACTGTCATCCATTGAGGACACGGCAAATCTCCAAGAAGATATAAACCCAATTTTCCAATGGGCAACAGAGAACAATATGATGTTCAATGAAGACAAATTCCAACTACTCCGTTATGGAAAACTGGAGGAAATAATAGCTAGGACTGAGTATATTACAAACTCTAATCACACAATAGAGCGGAAAAGTAATGTGAAGGACCTGGGTGTGGTAATGTCCGAAGACCTCACCTTCAAGGACCACAACAATGCCACTATTACATCTGCGAGGAAACTGATAGGATGGATAATGAGAACATTCAAGACAAGAGATGCTAAGCCAATGATGATCCTTTTTAAATCACTTGTTCTCTCTAGGCTAGAATACTGCTGTACATTAACATCCCCATTCAAGGCAGGTGAAATTGCAGATCTAGAGAATGTACAGAGAACTTTTAATGCACGTATAAGTTCCATCAAACACCTTAACTACTGGGAACGCCTGGAAGCACTAAACTTATATTCACTGGAGCGCAGGCGAGAGAGATATATCATAATCTACACCTGGAAGATTCTGGAGGGATTGGTCCCTAATATGCACACAGAAATCACACCATACGAAAGCAAAAGACTTGGCAGACGGTGCAACGTACCCCCAGTGAAAAGTAGGGGCGCCACTGGTACACTAAGAGAAAACACAATAAGTGTCCGGGGCCCAAGACTGTTCAACAGCCTCCCACCAGCCATAAGGGGCATTACCAGTAGACCTCTGGTTGCCTTCAAGAGGGAGCTGGACATATACCTAAAGTCAGTGCCAGATCAGCCGGGCTGTGGTTCGTACGTTGGACTACGTGCAGCCAGCAGTAACAGCCTCGTTGATCAGGCCCTGATCCACCGGGAGGCCTGGTCATAGACCGGGCCGCGGGGACGTTGATCCCTGGAATGCCCTCCAGATAAACTCCAGGTAGACAGGATGGAGGGACTGACAGGACTGAGGAACGGTCAGGATGGAGGGAGGAAGGGTCAGGAGAAGGAGAAGGTCAGGAAGGAGGGAGGGATGGGTCAGGACTGAGGGAGGGTTAGGAGGGAGGGTCAGGAGGGAGAGGTTGAGAAAGCTACGTAGAGAAAAAACTAGTAATAATGCAAGGAAGAAGATGAGTTGAGAAAGGGTTAATCAGATTAAAGATTGAGAACCTGGGCCGTTACTCAGACTAAAGGTCGACAATCTGAGTTGTTAATCATGAACGAGACTCAAAACCTTGCCAATGTCTTCAAAATTTCTGAAATAACCCTAACCCCACTTGACTTCGATAAAACTATTGACAACATGGCCATGCACTCTGCCCCAGGTCCAGACTCGTGGAACTCTGTGTTTATCAAGAACTGCAGCAAACACTTATCACGTGACTTAAATATTACATGGAGAGGGAGCCTAGACACGGGGGGTCATTCCACGGTAGTTATAAACAACGGATATAGCTCCATTCCACACAAGTACCAACAAAACAATAGCAAAGAATTATAGACCAATAGCCCTAGTGTTCCACATTATATAAATTTTTGAAAGTTCTAAGAAGCAAGATCGCCAACCACTTGGATTCACAACAGTTGCACAACCCAGGGCAGCATAGGTTTAGGGCAGGTCGCTCCTGCCTCTCACAACTACTGGACCACTATGACATGGTCATGGTCCTACATGCACTAGAGGACAAACAGAAATGCTGATATAGTACACAGACTGTACAAAAACTTTCCGACAAACGCGACCATGGTGTAATAGCGCACAAAATGTGTGTCAAAGTAATAATTGAAGAGTGGGCAGATGGATTTTTGAAACTTTACGACAAACAGAATTCATAGAGTAATAGTAAACAGAGTTAAGTCAGAAGCTGCCACAGAGAAAAGCTCTGTTCCACAAAGCACAGTATTCGCCCCCATCCTTTCCCTCATCTTCATATCTGATATAGACAGGGACATAAATCATGGCACTGTGTCATCCTTAGCAGACGACACTAGAATATGCATGAGAGTGACATCCATTGAAGACACTGTTATCTCGAGGCGAATATAAACAAAGTCTTCCAGAGGTCTGCAGAAACCAGTGTGACGTTAATAAGTAAAACACATATGCAACAGTCAGGTATTTCGATTCCGAAACATTTCGCCCATACAGCCGGCGTCTTCACTCGATTACATAGAAGGCAGCAGAAGCAGTAGAAATGTAAAGACGATTTAATGAGTCCATCACCCTAGAAGACGTAGTTTGGAGGTCAAAACTACGTCTTCCAGGGTAATGACCTAAACCCTACTGTGTAGGAGAAACGTTTCGAAATAAAGACACCTAACTATTGCACATGTGTCTTATTTACTTGTCGGTATTGTATGCCATTATTATCCCCAACGTGATATTCAATGTGGATCAATTTCAGTTACTCCGTTCTGGAAAAAAATGGGAAATAAAAGCAAGAACAGTATCAAAATAATTCTATCCACCCAATAGAGCGAAAAACTCACGTGAAAGACTTAGGAGTAATAAAGTCAGAGGAAAATGATATGATGGATAACAAGAACATTCAAAACAAGGGATGCTAAGTCAATGAAGATCTTCTTTAAGCCACTTGTTCTCCGTAGACTGGAGTATTGCTGTACACTAACAGCCCCTTTTAAGACTGGCGAAATTGCAGATCTAGATAATGTACATAAAGCCTTCAGTGCATGTATACGTTCAGTCAAGCACTTAAATTACTGGGAACGTTTGAAGTCCCTCGACCTGTACTCCATGGAATGAAGGCGAGAAAGATACATCATAATTTACACCTGGAAAATCCTATAGGGACTAGTCTGAAATATGCACACAGAAATTTTTCTCAACGAAAGGAAAAGGATCTGCAAACCTCCAATTAAAAACAGGAGTGCCATGGGCATACTGAGAGACAACACAATAAATATAAGGGGCCCAAGACTATTGAACAGCCTCTCAAAACATAAGGTGACTAACAGACCCCTGACTGTCTCCAGGAGGGACCTGGATAGATTACTAAAGTCAGTTCTTGACCAGTTGGACTGTGTGCAGCCAGCAGTAACAGCCTGGTTGATCAGACCTTGATCCACCGAGAGGTCTGGTCTGGGAACCAGATATAAGTGAGAGAATATGGACGTCCTGAAGAATAGACAGGTAAGGAACTATCTTTTGTCTCCATCGCCTCTCCTTCCTCACTCTTTATTCCTCTTGCTTTTTCTTACTTCTCAACTTATTATTATATGTCTTCTTCCTCACCATCCTCTTTCTTCCTAATCTTTATCCTCATCTTTCTCATTTTGGTCTTACTCTTCTTATTTTTACTTATTTCCTCTTTCTCTTCCCCTCGTCATTATCCTCATCTAAAATCTCTTCTTCCACGATTATCACACCCACTCTGTGGATACGACACAATATGCAGTTTTTGGTATTGTACTGAGAAGACGTTTCGCCCACCAGGAACCTTATCATTTCCCGGTGGACGCAACATCTTGAGAAATACCAGACTGCATATTGTGTCTCATTCACAGTCTTGTCACTGCAGTTCACACCCTCTCTTCCTTTTTCATAATCATTCTCTCCTTCTCTCTTCCCATTCCTCTTCCACCACCTATAACCCCATATCACATAAATCATAAACGATCATTAACCTCAAACGACCCATCTTGACCTCAATGCAACTTCAATTGATGGACAATCTACTCAACAAATCCACGAAGATTCTAAAATAACCTAAAGTAACCCAAAGGCGGACTCTGATCTTGAGTGACCTGCTGTGACTCTTATCGACCCCTACATGACCTGCCCTGACCTTCACATTTGACCTAAACAGCAGCAGCTGGTTAAAGAATTATCTTTGCAAACAATGCCCTTTGACCTTGGCACATTAAAGTTGTTTACACATCAACCACAGATTGTGTAGTTGCCTCTACTGTATTTAGAAATCTGGTATTGTATTTATGTATTCGCAGATGTATTTTTATTACTGGTAATGTAATTAACGTTTTAAATTGTTGTTATTGCTGTAGTTCATTAACAACTGCTTTTAATGTTATTGTTATTGCAAAAGTATAGTGGGTGGAAGTTATATGGGAGGGGAAGTTATATGGGAGGGGAAGTTATATGGGAGGGGAAGTTATATGAGGGGAAGTTATATGGGAGGGGAAGTTGGAAGTGGGCAGGAGGTGGGAAGGTAATGGTCTGAGTGACAGGTAGTAGTGACAGGTAGTAGTGACAGGTAGTAGTGACAGGTAGCAGTGACAGGTAGTAGTGACAGGTAGTAGTGACAGGTAGTAGTGACAGGTAGTAGTGACAGGTAGTAGTGACAGGTAGTAGTGACAGGTAGTAGTGACAGGTAGCAGTGACAGGTAGCAGTGACAGGTAGCAGTGACAGGTAGCAGTGACAGGTAGCAGTGACAGGTGTACATGAATGGTAGACAGTGCCGACA
This sequence comes from Cherax destructor, assembly GCA_009830355.1. NCBI lineage: Eukaryota > Metazoa > Arthropoda > Malacostraca > Decapoda > Parastacidae > Cherax > Cherax destructor. The sequence continues at coordinate 49,423 of WNWK01009966.1, read as the reverse complement.
ATATGAAGAATCAGACACATGTGCAACATCTGGGTATCTTAATGTAGACGCCACTGGAGGGCGAAACGTCTACAAATAAAGATACCCAGATGCTACACGTGTCTAATTCTTCATCAGTAGTGAAAGTGGACCTAGACAGTGGTGGTAGCCAGTGGTAAGTGACAGTGATATCAGACAGTGGTAAGTGACCGTGGTTTCAGACAGTGGTAAGTGACAGTGGTAAGTGACAGTGGTTTCAGACAGTGGTAAGTAACAGTTGTAAGTGACAGTGGTAAGTGACAGTGGTAAGTGACAGTGGTAAGTGACGTTGTTATCAGACAGTGGTAAGTGACAGTGGTTTCAGACAGTGGTAAGTGACAGTGGTTTCAGACAGTGGTAAGTGACAGTGGTTTCAGACAGTGGTAAGTGACAGTGGTAAGTGACAGTGGTAAGTGACAGTGGTTTCAGAAAGTGGTAAGTGACAGTGGGGAAAGGTCAATTAAATTCCATTCTTCAACAGCTCCTCTGACTCTCATGATTAAGAGAAAAACAGACAGTAGAACACATGAAGATTATGGCGAGGTCAACTGTCTATTAGAAGTGTATGTTAGTGGATAGATGGTGGAGGGTTAGTATATTGCCTGTGTGTGTACTAACCTATTTGTGGTTGCAGTGGTCGAGTCATAGCTCCTGGCCCCGCCTCTTCACTGATCGCTACTAGGTCCTCTCTCTCCCTGCTCCATGAGCTTTATCATACCTCGTCTTAAAACTATGTATGGTTCCTACCTCCACTACATCATTTGCCAGACTATTCCACTTCCTGACAACTCTATGACTAAAGATATAATTCCTAACATCTTTTTGACTAATGTGAGTCTTCAACTTCCAATTGTGACCCCTTGTTTCTGTGTCCCATCTCTGGAACATCCTGTCTCTGTCCACCTTGTCAATTCCTCGCAGTATTTTGTATGTCGTTATCATCTCTCCCCTAACCCTCCTGTCCTCCAGTGTCGTCAGCCCTATTTCCCTTAACCTTTCTTCGTAGGACAATCCCCTTAGCTCTGGAACTAGCCTTGTTGCAAGTCTTTGCACCTTCTCTAATTTCTTGACGTGCTTGACCAGGTGTGGGTTCCAAACTGGTGCTGCATACTCCAGTATGGGCCTGACGTACACGGTGTACAGTGCCTTGAACGATTCCTTACTGAGGTATCGGAACGCTATTCTCAGGTTTGCCAGCAGTTGTCTGGTTGATGTGCTTCTCAGGAGATGTCCTCGGTATTGTACACACCCCAAGCTCCTTTTCCTTGAGTGAGGTTTGCAGTCTTTGGTCACCTAACCTATACTCTGTCCGCGGTCTTCTTTGCCCTTCCCCTATCTTCATGACTTTGCATTTGGTGGGGTTAAATTCGAGGAGCCAGTTGCTGGATCAAGCTTCCAGCATGTCCAGGTCTCTTTGTAGTCCTGCCTGTGTGTGTGTGTACTCACCTAGTTTTGGTTGCAGGGGTCGATTCATAGCTCCTGGCCCCGAACACACACACACCTGCACACACACACCTTGTGTGTGACGTGCTGTTGGAGTGTGAGCAAAGTAACATTTATGAAGGGATTCAGGGAAACCGGCAGGCCGGACTTGAGTCCTGGAGATGGGAAGTACAGTGTCTGCACTCTGAAGGAGGGGTGTTAATGTTGCAGTTTTATAACTGTAGTGTAATTTAAGCGCACCTCTTAAATTACACACACCTTGTGTGTGTGTGTGTGTGTGTGAAATAATGTCTTATCAATATACAACACAAGTTATTATTATTACTATTAATGTTTCTATTATAATTATCACTACTACTAATAAAAATAATAACATTTTTTTTTATTAACACATCGGCCGTCACCCACCAAGGCAGGGTGGCCCGAAAAAGAAAAACTTTCATCAATTTTCACTCCATCACTGTCTTGCCAGAGGGGTGCTTTACACTACAGTTATAAAACTGCAACATTAACACCCCTCCTTCAGAGTGCAGACACTGTACTTCCCATCTCCAGGACTCAAGTCCGGCCTGCCGGTTTCCCTGAATCCCTTCATAAATGTTACCTTGCTCACACTCTAACAGCACGTCAAGTTCTAAAAACCATTTGTCTCCATTTGCTCCTATCAAATACGCTCACGCATGCTTGCTGGAAGTCCAAGCCCCTCGCACACAAAACCTCCTTTACCCCCTCCCTCCAACCTTTCCTAGGCCGACCCCTACCCCGCCTTCCCTCCATTACAGATTTATACACTCTCGAAGTCCTTCTATTTTGTTCCAGCCTCTCTACATGTCCAAACTACCTCAACAACCCCTCCTCAGCCCTCTGGATAGTTAGTAAGTAAGTAAGTTTATTCAGATATACACAAATACAGTTACATAGATCATCATACATAGCAGCATATGTGTAGAAAACTTAGGATAACCCAAAAAAGTCAGACAGAGTGACTTATTTCTATTGGGGTCCATTTTGGTAATCCCGCACCTCCTAATTTCCAAACTACGTATTCTCTGCATTATATTCACACCACACATTGCCCTCAGACATGACATCTCCACTGCCTCATCTTTCATAGACCCATCTGCTGACACGTCCACTCCTAAATATCTGAACACATTCACCTCCTCCATACTCTCTCCCTCCAATCTGATATCCAATCTTTCGTTACCCATTTTTTTTGTTATCGTCATCACTTTACTCTTTCCTATATTCACTTTTAATTTCCTTCTTTTACATACCCTACCAAACTCATCCACCAACTTCCGCAACTTTTCTTCAGAATCCCCCAAAAGCACAGTGTCATCAGCAAAGAGCAACTGTGACAACTCCCACTTCGTGTTAGATTCTTTATCTTTTAACCCCACACCTCTTGCCAACACCCGAGCATTCACTTCTCTTACAACCCCATCTATAAATATTATTATTATTATTATTATTATTATTATTATTATTATTATTATTATTATTATTATACTAATAAAATAACAGCAATTATTATACTAATAAAATAATAGCAATTATTATTATTATTATTATTAGAACGAAACCGTCAGCTAGCATCGCATTCACATTATTATTCACCTTGACTCATCACGTTCAGTTATTCACTGACTCATCACGTTCAGTTATTCACTGACTCATCACGTTCAGTTATTCACCTTGACTCATCACGTTCAGTTATTCACTGACTCATCACGTTCAGTTATTCACTTTGACTCATCACGTTCAGTTATTCATCTTGACTCATCACGTTCAGTTATTCACTGACTCATCACGTTCAGTTATTCATCTTGACTCATCACGTTCAGTTATTCACCTTGACTCATCACGTTCAGTTATTCACTGACTCATCACGTTCAGTTATTCACCTTGGCTCATCACGTTCAGTTATTCACTGACTCATCACGTTCAGTTATTCACCTTGACTCATCACGTTCAGTTATTCACCTTGACTCATCACGTTCAGTTATTCACCTTGACTCATCACGTTCAGTTATTCACCTTGACTCATCACGTTCAGTTATTCACTGACTCATCACGTTCAGTTATTCACTGACTCATCACGTTCAGTTATTCACCTTGACTCATCACGTTCATTTATTCACTGACTCATCACGTTCAGTTATTCACCTTGACTCATCACGTTCAGTTATTCACTGACTCATCACGTTCAGTTATTCACTGACTCATCACGTTCAGTTATTCACCTTGACTCATCACGTTCAGTTATTCACTGACTCATCACGTTCAGTTATTCACCTTGGCTCATCATGTTCAGTTATTCACCTTGGCTCATCACGTTCAGTTATTCACTGACTCATCACGTTCAGTTATTCACTGACTCATCACGTTCAGTTATTCACTGACTCATCACGTTCAGTTATTCACTGACTCATCACGTTCAGTTATTCACCTTGACTCATCACGTTCAGTTATTCACTGACTCATCACGTTCAGTTATTCATCTTGACTCATCACGTTCAGTTATTCACCTTGACTATCACGTTCAGTTATTCACTGACTCATCACGTTCAGTTATTCACCTTGGCTCATCATGTTCAGTTATTCACCTTGGCTCATCACGTTCAGTTATTCACTGACTCATCACGTTCAGTTATTCACTGACTCATCACGTTCAGTTATTCACTGACTCATCACGTTCAGTTATTCACCTTGACTCATCACGTTCAGTTATTCACTGACTCATCACGTTCAGTTATTCACCTTGACTCATCACGTTCAGTTATTCACTGACTCATCACGTTCAGTTATTCACTGACTCATCACGTTCAGTTATTCACCTTGACTCATCACGTTCAGTTATTCACCTTGACTCATCACGTTCAGTTATTCACCTTGACTCATCACGTTCAGTTATTCACCTTGACTCATCACTTTCAGTTATTCACTGACTCATCACGTTCAGTTATTCACTAACACTCTGCTCAGAACTCACAAAAAAAAAATAACGAAATTTAAATCAACTTACATTTATTAACTAATTATTTTGACGCATAAAGCCTACTGTTGTTTTTTTTTGAACATCAGCCTAATTCCCCTTTTGTGTATTTGTAACATTTGTACTTGTGATTACAATTGTGTTTTTTTCCAATGTTACAAAGTTAATTTACCAGTCGCCTGTATCGTGCTGCACTCACTTGCCTTTACAAACTTTATATATATAATTTTTGGTTTTGGTTACAGTGGTATGGCTGCTGCTGCTGTGAAGTTTGATGGTATTGTGAGGTATTGATGATGTTGCTGTTGCTGTACTGTTGTTGGTGTTGGTGTACTGTTATTGATGGTGTTGTACTGTTGTTGATGTACTGTTCTTGATGTTAGTGTACCGTTGTTGATGTTGATGTAGTTATTGATGGTGATGTACTGTCGTTAATGTTGGTATACTGTTGTTGATGTTAGTGTACTGTTGTTGATGTTGGGGTACTGTTGTTGGTGTTGGTGTACTGTTGTTGATGTTGGTATACTGTTGCTGATGTTAGTGTACTGTTGTTGATATTGGGGTACTGTTGTTGGTGTACTATTGTTGATGTTGGTGTTGGTGTACTGTTGTTGATGTTGGTGTACTGTTGTTGATGTTGGTGTACTGTTGTTGGTGTACTGTTGTTGATGTTGGTGTACTGTTGTTGATGTTGGTGTACTGTTGTTGATATTGGGGTACTGTTGTTGGTGTACTATTGTTGATGTTGGTGTTGGTGTACTGTTGTTGATGTTGGTGTACTGTTGTTGATGTTGGTGTACTGTTGTTGGTGTACTGTTGTTGATGTTGGTGTACTGTTGTTGATGTTGGTGTACTTTTGTTGAAGTTGGTATACTGTTGTTGATGTCAGTGTACTGTTGTTATTGGGGTACTGTTGTTGGTGTACTATTGTTAATGTTAGTGTTGGTGTACTGTTGTTAATGTTGGTGTTGGTGTACTGTTGTTGGTGTACTGTTGTTGATGTTGGTGTACATCAACAACCATCACCTCACCCACATCAACAACCATCACCTCAGCAACCACCTCAACCACATCACCAACCACATCAACAACCACCTCAACCACATCAACAACCACCTCAACCACATCAACAACCACCTCAACCACATCAACAACCACCTCAACCACATCAACAACCACCTCAACCACATCAACAACCACCTCAACCACATAAACAACCACCTCAACCACATCAACAACCACCTCAACCACATCAACAACCACATCAACAACCACCTCAACCACATCAACAACCACCTCAACCACATCAACAACCACATCATCCACATCAACACTAATGTTTATTAACATATTGATAGTCTTGCCACTGGAAGATTTTGATGTTATAAAGACATCAATGGCATTTAAATTTAATGTTATTCTTGGAAAACTAATGATGCTGGTCATGCACCATCAATGTTCCGAAGAGACGTTGTTGATGTTCGGACGTTGATGATTTTTGTTTTCGCTGACATTGATGATGTTTGGGCATTGATGATGTTTGGGCATTGATGACGTTTGGGCATTGATGACGTTTGGGCATTGATGACGTTTGGGCATTGATGACGTTTAGGCATTGATGATGCTGTGAAGCAATGGTTTCCTTGGTGGGACATTGATGAAATTGCTGCCACATTATTTACACTGCCGCAACATTGATGGCGGAAGCGATACATTGATAACGTTGCAACACTGATGATATTACATCAATTAAGAACATAGTTCCATGAACTTGAAAACTGTCAAGAACAGTTTTGTTCACAAGTGTTCTCTTATCTGTAGGAATAATGAAGGGAACTCATACAGCGGGACGACTTTAATGATCTCTTAAGGCTGACTGATACATCTAGTGTCAAGGGTAATTTAGCTCTTAACAACTAGGTACTTAAAGATGTCTTTTACTGTCGTTACAAGCCTCTCAACCTCGTACAGTGGTGCCAAATGTAATTATTTTCTTATACTATTTTCCATTTATCTCGCGAAAATACGAACACGTAAGAAAATAGTCACTGACATTTATAAAAGAATATATATATAAAATTTCGAGTATCTGCGTGGTCTGACTCACTTTTATTTCCAAACAAAAGAATAAAAGTTGGCGGTTTGGCACCACTGGAGGATCAACAGCGCTGGCGGGTGCAAGAGGTGAAGACTTTTCCAGCTAACTTTTAATGGCGGACTATTTTTCCGGGAAATTGTTTAAAATTGTAGAGAAACAGCCCAAGTTATGAGTTGTTAGGACAAGGACGAGCTTAGACCGCTGAGGACCCGCTATTCTAGACATAATTTTTCTTTCGTCTTACAGACAGCTGCCAGGGTACGACCTTTTTCCCAGGATACGACATATTTTCCAGTGAATGTCATTTTTTCCCCACGGTACGGCACTTTTTCCCATGGTACGACCTTTTTCCCAGGATACAACATTTTTCCCTGTACATGACTTTTTTTTTCCCAGGCTACGACATTTTTCCAAGGGATGGACAATTTTTCCCCTGGGTACGACATTTTTCCCAGGATCCGCTACTTTCCCCAGAGAGAAACAAGAACAGACGAGGTAAAGGAAAATTTAAATATTGGGTGGATAAAAAACGATGAAAAACGACACGTTGCGTTAAAATTAATGAAATTGCCATCTAAATATCACTTGGAGCCGACGTTATTGGACGGAATTTTAAATTTCACCAGCAGTGAACCCTCACTACCTCAACCTTTTAACAACTGCAGAGCTAGAGTCTAACCCAGCCCACCTGTATCATTAATGTTTATAAGTAGATATACCACTAGTACTACTGCTACCACTACTGCTACTACTACTACTGGTACTACTACTGCTGCTACCACTACTACTACTACTACTATTACTACTACTACTACTACTACTACTGCTACTACTACTGCCAGTGGCTCTCCTTGCATTACAGTTTTATAATTGTAACTACCAATAACTATGTATACTTGTAACTTGCAACGAAGTAAAAATATTAATATTATTATTATATTATTATTATTATTATTATTATTATTATTATTACTACTACTACTACTGCTGCTGCTACCACTACTGCTACTACCACCACTATTACTACAACTACTACCATTACTTTTACTAATAATAATAATTACTATATTATTAGTAGTAGTACAATATATATATATATATTTTTTTTTTTTCAACAAGTCGGCCGTCTCCCACCGAGGCAGGGTGACCCAAAAAGAAAGAAAATACCCAAAAAGAAAATACTTTCATCATCATTCAACACTTTCACCACACTCCTACATAATCACTGTCTTTGCAGAGGAGCTCAGATACGACAGCTGAGAATAGTCCCTCCCAGCTGTCACTATCCCAGACCCCTTCCTTTAAAGTGCAGGCATTGTACTTCCCATTTCCAGGACTCAAGTCCAACTAAATCAATTAACTGGTTTCCCTGAATCCCTTCACAAAATGTTACCCTGCTCACACTCCAACAGATCGTCATGTCCCAAAACCCATTCGTCTCCATTCACTCCTATCTAACATGCTCACACATGCTTGCTGGAAGTCCAAGCCCCTCGCCCACAAAACCTCCTTTACCCCCTCCCTCCAACTTTTCTAGGACGACTCCTACCCCGCCTTCCTTCCCCTACAGATTTATACGCTCTCCAAGTCATTCTACTTTGATCAATTCTCTCTAAATGACCAATATATATATATATATATATATATATATATATATATATATATATATATATATATATATATATATATATATATATATATGCAAAAGATCACAGTAAACAGGTGATATCAAAATATGCAAGACAACCACTATGAAAAATAGAAGAATTCCAAGCGCTTTCGTGACTACTCACATTATCAAGGAACTATAAAAGGAAACGTCAGAAGAAGGCTTATAAAGGGGCAGAATACACCTCACAGTCGCATCACACTAACAAAGACAACACCTCACAGTAGCGTAACATCTCACGACTCTGTGAAGAGGAACATAAGAAAGGACCTGAAAGAGTTTGAGTAGTCACGAAAGCGCTTGGAATTCTTCTATTTTTTCATAGTGATTGTCTTGCTAAAAATATATATATATATATATATATATATATATATATATATATATATATATATATATATATATATAATACACAAATTTTCGCTTGCTTTATTCGGCAAGAAGAGCGTTGTTATCTAAGCCTATTCGGCACCACCACACACACACATATATATATATATATATATATATATATATATATATATATATATATATATATATATATATATATATATATATATATATATATATTGTGTGTGTGTGTGTGTGTACTCACCTAGTTGTACTCACCTAGTTGTGGTTGCAGGGGTCGAGTCATAGCTCCTGGCCCCGCCTCTTCACTGGCCGCTACTGGGTCACTCTCCCTGCGCCATGAGCTTTATCATACCTCTTCTTAAAGCTATGTATGGAGCCTGCCTCCACTACGTCACTTCCTAAACTATTCCACTTCCCGACCACTCTGTGACTGAAGAAATACTTCCTAACATCTCTGTGATTCATCTGAGTCTTCAACTTCCAACTGTGTCTCCTTGTTGCTGTGTCCCATCTCTGAAACATTCTGTCTGTTGTTATCATGTCCCCCCTATCTCTCCTGTCCTCCAGTGTCGTCAGGTCGATTTCTCTTAACCTCTCCTCGTAGGACATACCCCTTAGCTCCGGGACTAGTCTTGTTGCAAACCTTTGCACTTTCTCTAGCTTCTTCACGTGCTTGGCTAGGTGTGGGTTCCAAACTGGTGCTGCATACTCCAGTATGGGCCTAACGTACACAGTGTACAGGGTCCTGAACGATTCTTTATTAAGATGTCGGAATGCTGTTCTTAGGTTTGCTAGGCGCCCGTATGCTGCAGCAGTTATTTGGTTGATGTGCGCCTCAGGAGATGTACCTGGTGTTATACTCACCCCAAGTTCTTTTTCCTTGATTGAGGTTTGCAGTCTCTGGCCCCCTAGGCTGTACTCCGTCTGCGGTCTTCTTTGCCCTTCCCCAATCTTCATGACTTTGCACTTGGTGGGGTTGAACTCCAGGAGCCAATTGCTGGACCAGGCTTGCAGCCTGTCCAGATCCCTTTCTAGTTCTGCCTGGTCCTCGTCCGACTGAATTCTTCTAATCAACTTCACATCATCTGCAAACAGGGACACTTCGGAGTCTATTCGTTCCGCCATGTCGTTCACAAATACCAGAAACAGCACTGGTCCCTGGACTGACCCCTGTGGAACCCCGCTCGTCACCGGCGCCCACTCTGACACCTCGCCACGTACCATGACTCGCTGCTGTCTTCCTGACAGGTATTCCCTGATCCATTGTAGTGCCTTCCCTGTTACCCCTGCCTGGTCCTCCAACTTTTGCACTAATCTCTTGTGTGGGACCGTGTCAGACGCCTTCTTGCAGTCCAAGAATATGCAATCTACCCACCCCTCTCTCTCTTGTCTTACTGCTGTCACCCTGTCATAGAACTCCAGTAGGTTTGTGACACAGGATTTCCCGTCCCTGAAACCGTGTTGGCCGTCGTTGATAAGCTCATTCCTTTCTAGGTGTTCCACCACTCATCTCCTGATAATCTTCTCCATGACCTTGCATACTATACATGTCAGTGACACTGGTCTGTAGTTTAGTGCTACGTTCCTGTCTCCTTTTTTAAAAAATGGAACTACATTTGCTGTCTTCCATACCTCAGGTAGTTGCCCTGTGTGTGTGTGTGTGTGTGTATGTGTGTTTATGGTCAATCAAGAATAAAGCAACTCGTAGTGAAAAATATTTAAGAATTGTTGCAACATTACATGCATGTTGGTCTCTATAATTACAGCAATTTTCAAGACTGTTTCTTCCTGGGTTTAATCATTCTTATATTCCTGTGATTCTCTATTATTTTTCCAGGGATATATTTGATTTTACTTCTGTTTGCTTTAAGCGTGTTGATTTTTTTTCTCTCTCTCTCTCTCTCTCTCTCTCTCTCTCTCTCTCTCTCTCTCTCTCTCTCTCTCTCTCTCTCTCTCTCTCTCTCTCTCCCTCTCTCTCTCCCTTCTTTCTCTATCTCTCTCTCTCCCTCTCTCTCTCCCTTCTTTCTCTATCTCTCTCTCTCCCTCTCTGCCTCTCTCTCTCCCTCTCTGCCTCTCTCTCTCCCTCTCTGTCTCTGTCTCTCTCTCTCTCTCTCTCTCACATACACAAAAATGTCACAATATAAAAATTGAAAAATATAACAGGAATTCCAAAGGTTTCATATCACGTTTCAGGGGCAATTGTCTCTTGTTTTTGTTGTTGCCCCTCTTGTTCTTGTTCTTGTTGTTATTGCTGCTGCTGCTATTGTTGTTGTTCTTGTTGTTGTTGCTGATACTGTTGTTGTTGCTGATACTGTTGTTGTTGCTGCTACTGTATTATTATTGTTGTAGCAGCAAAATGGTAAACAATACCGACATATTGGTAAATAAGACACATAGGCAACTTTATTCCCAAACTTTTCACCTACACAGTAGGCTTCTTCAGTCGAGTACAGAAAGTAGACAGCAGCAGTAGAAATGTGAAGACGATGTAATCAGTCCATCAGCCTTGAAGAGGTAGTTTTGAGGTGGTCAGTCCCTCAGCCTGGAGAAGAGTTGTGTTCCATAGTGTGGAACAATGTGAAGAACCAGCGACAGTGTGGAGACTTATAGTCAGAGGAGGTGTAGGTGGCAGGGAGAGTGTGGGAGGGAGTAGGGTGCAAGAGTGTAGAGGCAGGAGAGTGAGAGTGGGCAGGAGGTGTGAGTGTGGGCAGGGAGGTGGTGGGGCAGGAGAGTTAGGTGGCAGGAAGTGTAAGTGTGGGCAGAGAGTGTGGTGTGGGCAGGAGGTGTAGAGGTGGCAGAGTGTGAGTGTGGCAGAGAGGTGGTGCGGAGGTGGTGGCAGGGAAGAGGTGAGAGTAGTGCAAAGGGAGAGGGTAGGTGGCAGAGGACAAATGGGCATCTTGAGGGTGAAAAAATAATACTACCTCTGACAACTTATTGTCAAGGGGCGAAAAACATGTTGGTCTGGGGGATAGGAACAATCATGACCTCTCAGTGATTAAGTATTTGTTTCTTCCCCACTCCCCCCCTCTACACTCTCCTGCCCCACACTCCTGCACACTCTCCCTCTCCTGCCCACACTCCCTCTCCACTCACCTCTCCTGCCCACTCTCCTCCTGCCCACACTCTACACCTCTCCTGCCCACACTCTACACCTCTCCTGCCCACTCTACACCTCCTACCACCTCTCCTGCCCACACTCTACACCTCTCCTGCCCACTCACACTCTGACACCTCCTGCCCACACTCTACACCTCTCCTGCCCACACTCTACACCTCTCCTGCCCACACTTCTTCCCCACCTCTCCTGCCCACACTCTCACACTCTCCTCCTGCCCACACTTTTAAATGTCTAGTCTCACACTGTCGCTGATCTTCACATTGTTCCACACTATGGAACACAACTCTTCTCCAGGCTGAGGGACTGACCACCTCAAAACTACCTCTTCAAGGCTGATGGACTGATTACATCGTCTTCACATTTCTACTGCTGCTGTCTACTTTCTGTACTCGACTGAAGAAGCCTACTGTGTAGGTGAAAAGTTTGGGAATAAAGATGCCTAACTTTTGCCTGTCTTACCAAACTATATACGGTGCAGGTCCAATCCATATTGGAGTACGCAGCACCAGTATGGAACCCACACCTGACCAAGCACAGCAAGAAGCTGAAGGAAATGCAGAGATGTTCAGTGGCTCAGTTGGTAGTGCACTCAGCTCAACCACTGAGTGTCCGTGGTTTGATCTCCGGCACAGGTGCAAACTTTGGGCATATTTCCTCAAACCTGCCACTGTTCACCTAACAGTATGTACCTGGGTGTCAGTCGACTGTTGTGGGTGGCATCCTGTGGGCTGGTAGGATACCTTATATAGCGCTGGGCTTTGCAATGATCGTAAGATAAGAGGTCTTAGACTGTAAACTGATTTAAAAAAATAAAGGTTTGCAACGAGACTAATCCCGGAGCTGTGGGGTTATGTTCTATGAGGTGAGAACAAGGGAACTGAACCTGATGACATTAGAGGAAAGGAGTAGGTATAATATGATAGGGTGGACAGGGACGGATTGTTCGAGAGACGAGAAAGAGGAACACGAGGTCACAGTCGAGTCACAGGGATGTTAGGAAGTTCTTCTTCAGTCTTAAGAGGAGGACTCACAAAGTGGAACCACCTGCACAGTGGACTGGAATAGGCAGGATCCATACATAGCTTCAAGAAGAGGTACGATAAGGCTCATAAAGAAGGGAGAGAGTGGACATAATAGCGACTAGCGACGAGGCGGTGCCAGGAGCTGTGAATCGTCCACAAATAGGTGAGCACACACTCAAACACACACACACACACACACACACACGCACAGTCAGACAGACAGACACACACACACACACACACACACGTACAGTCAGACAGACAGACACACACACACACACACACACGCACAGACAGACAGACACACACGCACAGACACACAGGGAGTAACATACATATTCAAACAAAAGTCAGTAACATGCACGTGAAATGGAATGGACAATAAAAGAACATAAAAACAGCAGAAAATCAAGAGTTATTTATATTACGATACTTTAGAAAGAGAACAAAAAAAACATAAAACAAGCAACAACAATAATAATAATAATAATAATAATAATAATAATAATAATATGGTTTACCTTGAACATGACCAACGTTCAATAAAAGCCTCACAACATATAGACACGACTTAAATTAAAACCTTCGCCCTTTTTTATGTCGCACAACACAGCAAGGCGGTTTTTAATAATGAATTTAGTATTTCAGAGAAGAAGTGTGTGTGTGTGTGTAGGTTAGTTAGTTACCATTTTGTCCTAGACACATGTCGATTAGACACTAGGCCTGTTGTATGTGTGTGTGTGTGGGTGTGTGTGTGTGTGTGTGTGTGTGTGTGTGTGTGTAAGGAAACACTTCGAAATGTTTCCGCCCCGTCGGGAATTGAACTCGGGCCCTCCGTGCGTGAGGCGAGAGCTTTAGCCACAAGGCCACCGGGCCACCGGGGCTGTAGGTGTGTGTGTAGGTGCACTCACCTATTTGTACTCACCTATTTGTGGTTGCAGGGGTCGACTCATAGCTCCTGGCCCCGCCTCTTCACTAATTGCTACTAGGTCCTCTCTCTCCCTGCTCCATGAGCTTTATCAAACCTCGTCTTAAAACTATGTATGGTTCCTGCCTCCACTATGTCGCTTTCTAGGCTATTCCACTTCCTGACAACTCTATGACTGAAGAAATACTTCCTAACATCCCTTTGACTCATAGGAGTCTTCAACTTCCAATTGTGACCCCTTGTTTCTGTGTCCCCTCTCTGGAACATCTTGTCTCTGTCCACCTTATCTATTCCTCGCAGTATTTTATATGTCGTTATCATGTCTCCCCTAACCCTCCTGTCCTTTAGTGTCGTCAGGCCGATTTCCCTTAACCTTTCTTCGTAGGACAATCCCCTTAGCTCTGGGACTAGTCTTGTTGCAAACCTTTGCACTTTCTCTAATTTCTTGACGTGCTTGACCAGGTGTGGGTTCCAAACTGGTGCTGCATACTCCAGTATGGGCCTGACGTATATGGTGTACAGAGTCTTGAATGATTCCTTAGTGAGGTATTGGAATGCTATTCTTAGGTTTGCCAGCCGCCCGTATGCTGCAGCAGTTATCTGATTGATGTGTGCCTCAGGAGATGTGCTCGGTATTATACTCACCCCAAGATCTTTTCCTTGAGTGAGGTTTGCAGTCTTTGGCCACCTAGACTATACTCTGTCTGCGGTCTTCTTTGCCCTTCCCCGATCTTCATGACTTTACATTTGGCAGGGTTAAATTCAAGGAGCCAGTTACTGGACCAGGCTTGTAGCCTGTCCAGGTCTCTTTGTAGTCCTGCCTGATCCTCGACTGATTTGATTCTTCTCATTAACTTCACATCATCTGCAAACAGGGACACTTCTGAGTCTATCCCTTGCGTTATGTCATTCACATATACCAAAAACAGTACAGGTCCTAGGACTGACCCTTGTGGAACCCCACTCGTCACAGGTGCCCACTCTGACACCTCGCCACGTACCATGACTCGTTGTTGCCTCCCTGTCAGATATTCTCTGTTTGTAGGTGTGTGTGTACTCTCCTAGTTGTGGTTGCAGGGGTCGATTCACAGCTCCTGGCCCCGCCTCTTCACTGGTCGCTGTTAGGTCACTCTTCCTGCTCCATGAGCTATATCATACCTCTTCTTAAAGTTATGTATGGATCCTGCCTGCGTTACATCACTTCCCAGACTATTCCACTTCCTGACAACTCTGTGACTGAAGAAATACTTCCTAACATCCCTGTGATTCATCTGAGTCTTCAACCTCCAACTGTGACCCCTTGTTGCTGTGTCCCATCTCTGGAACATCCTGTCTCTGTCCACCTTGTCGATTCCTCTCAGTATTTTATATGTCGTTATCATATCCCCACTATCTCTCCTGTCTTCCAGTGTCGTCAGGTCGATTTCCCGTAACCTCTCCTCGTAGGACATACCCCTTAGCTCCGGGACTAGTCTTGTTGCAAACCTTTGCACTTTCTCAAGTTTCCTTACATGCTTAACTAGGTGAAGGTTCCAAACTGGAGCTTCATACTCCAATATGGGCCTAACGTACACAGTGTACAGGGTCCTGAATGACTCCTTATTAAGATGTCGGAATGCTGTTCTTAGGTTTGCTAGGCGCCCGTATGCTGCAGCAGTTATTTGGTTGATTTGCGCCTCAGGAGATGTGCCCGGTGTTATACTCACCCCAAGATCCTTTTCCTTCAGTAAGGCTTATAGTCTCTGGCCCCCTAGACTGTACTCTGTCTGTGGTCTTCTTTGCCCTTTCCCAATGTTCATGACTTTGCACTTGGTGGGGTTGAACTCCAGGAGCCAGTTGCTGGACCAGTCCTGCAGCCTGTCCAGATCCCTCTGTAGTTCTGCCTGGTCCTCGTCCGATTGAATTCTTCTCATCAACTTCACATCATCTGCAAACAGGGACACTTCGGAGTCTATTCCTTCCGTCATATCGTTCACAAATACCAGAAATAGCACCGGTCCTAGGACTGATCCCTGTGGCACCCCGCTCGTTACAGGTGCCCACTCTGACACCTCGCCACGTACCATGACTCGCTGTTGTCTTACTGACAGGCATTCCCTTATCAATTTTTGTGCCTTCCCTGTTATCCCTGCCTGGTCCTCCAGCTTTTGCACTAATCACTTGTGTGTAACTGTGTCAAATGCCTTGTTACAGTCCAAGAAAATGCAATCTACCCACCTCTCTCTCTCTTGTCTTACTGCCGTCACCTTGTCATAGAACTCCTGTAGGTTTGTGACTCAGGATTTCCCGTCCCTGAAACCGTGCTGTCTGTCGTTGATAAGCTCATTTCTTTCTAGGTGTTCCACCACTCTTCTCCTGATAATCTTCTCCATGACTTTGCATACTATACATGTCAGTGACACTGGTCTGTAGTTTAATGCTACGTTCTGTCTCCTTTTTTAAAAATTGGAACTACATTTGCTGTCTTCCACACTTCAGGTAGTCGCCCTGCTTCGATAGATGTGTTGAAGATTATTGTTAGTGGTACACATAGCGCCTCTGCTCCCTCTCTCAGGACCCATGGAGAGATGTTGTCCGGTCCCATTGCCTTTGAGATATCTAGCTCGCTTAGCAGCCTCTTCACTTCTTCCTCGTTTGCATGTATTGTGTCCAACACTTGATGGTGTACCCGACCTGTCCGCCTTTCTGGAGGTCCTTCTGTTTCCTCTGTGAACACTTTGAATCTCATGTTGAGCTCCTCACACACTTTGCGGTCATTTCTTGTGACCTCCCCCTCCTCCCTTCCTCAGCCTGATTACCTGGTCCTTGACTGTTGTTCTCCTCCTGATGTGGCTGTACAACAGTTTTGGGTCAGATTTGGCTTTCGCTGCTATGGCATTCTCGTATTATCTTTGGGCCTCCCTTCATACCTGTGCACATTCATTTCTGGCTCTACGACTGCTCTCCTTATTCTCCTGGGTCCTTTGCCTTCTATACTGCTTCCATTCTCTAGCACACTTGGTTTTGACCTCCCTGCAACTTTGGGTGAACCACGGGCTCATCCTGGCTTTTTCGTTGTTCCTGTTACACATGGGTACAAACCTCTCCTCAGTTTCCTGGCATATTGTTGTCACATATTCCATCATCTCGTTTACTGACGTCCCTGCCAGCTCTCTGTCCCACTGAACCCGTGCAGGAAGTTCTTTATGCCTGCGTAGTCCCCTTTCTTGTAATTTGGCTTCCTTCATCCGGCCCTTCCTGCTTCCCTCTCCACTTGTAACTCTATGTATTCGAAGCTCAGAACCACATGATCACTGACCCCGAGGGGTCTTTTATATGTGATGTCCTCAATATCTGCACTACTCAAGGTGAATACTAGGTCCAGTCTCGCTGGTTCACCCTCTCCTCTCTCTCTGGTAGTGTCCCTTACGTGTTGATGCATGAGGTTTTCCAGTATCTCCATCATCTTAGCCCTCCACGTTTCTTAGCCCCCATGTGGCTCCAAGTTCTCCCAATCGATTTCCTTGTGCTTGAAGTCACCCACAATCAGTAGCTTCGCCCTGCTCGCATGAGCCCTTCTGGCTACGTCGGCCAGTGTGTCAACCATAGCTCTATTACTCTCATCATACTCTTGCCTTGGCCTCCTGCTGTTCTGTGATGGGTTATACATCACTGCAATTGTGTGTGTGGGGGGTTATACCGTGAGAATTAATGATGTATACGGTGCGAGTTGATAGTGTATACGGTGCGAGTTGATAGTGTATACGGTGCGAGTTGATAGTGTATACGGTGCAAGTTGTTGTATAAAGTGGAAGGCCCTGGCTGGCTGGCCTGAAATAAGAGAGAGACAGGTGACAGGTGGACACCAACAATCAATCAGCCTTGCCATTTCATTACGTTCGTAGAGGATCAGACGCTTTATGTGTGTCCCATACGACTGTCATTTGTTACTTCTCTTGTGTTTATAATTCTGCAGACCCATACGACTATCGTTATTTTTTTTGGTTTGTGGTTATAATTTTGCAGATCCCTCATAGAAGATCAGGCGCTTTACCTGTGTATCAAACGACTGTTTTTTGTTACCTTTGTGGTGTCTATAATTTTGCTGATCCTTTAAAGAGCATTAGAAACTCTTTGTTACTTTTGTGGTGTTTATAATTTTGCTGATCCCTTAAAGAGCATCAGACACTCTTTGTTACTTTTCTGGTGTTTATAATTCTGCTGATCCCATAAAAAGCATCAGAAACTCTATGTCCCATACGACTGTCATTTCTTACTTTTTGAAGTGTTTACGACTTTGCAGATTCCTCAGAATACTGAATCTATTGAGTTTCCAATGTTTGTTTTACAAGTCTATCGCTATGTATGAGGCTTTTAGTTGTTAATTAAGTGAGCGCTGCAACAATTTGAGTTCTTGATAGGTTAGGTTAGGTTAGGTTAGGTTAGGTTAGGTTAGGACAGGCGTAGCTGTTATGTTTGTTCTCCAAGGAGTAGAGTAACTGGTAGATGACCAGTCTACAAGTAGAGTAAGTGGTAGATGAATCTACTAGTAGATTAACTGGTAGATGAGTCTACCAGTCTACATGAGGTGGACAGATCCCTGAAGAACAAGTGGTAGTGTGGTTGTGACCATCACCAAAGTTACCACCACCACTACCAACCACCACCACTATCACCACCATTATCACCACCACTGTCACCACCAATATCACCACCACTATCACCACCACTATCACCACCATAATCACCACCACTATCACCACCATTATCACCACCACTATTACCACCACTATCACCAAAGCTGTCATCACCACTATCGCCACCACTATCACTTCCACTATCACCAGTACTGTCATCACCATTTTCACCACCACTATCACCACCATTATCACCAACACCATCTCCACCACTAACACCACCACTATCACCACCACTATCTCCACCACTATCACCACCATTATCAACACCACTATCACCACCATTATCACCACCACTATTACCACCACTGTCATCACAACTACTATCACCACCACTATCACCACCACAATCACCACCACATCCACCATACTGTATCCCCAAACCACTATCACCACCACTATCACCACCACCTCATTCACCACTATCACCACCATTATCACCACCACTATTACCACCACTATCAATCACACCACTATCACCACCACTATCACCACCACACATCACCACCATATCACCACCATTATCCACACCATTATCACCACCACCATCACCACCACCATCACCACTACTATCACCACCATTATCACCACCACTATCTCCCCATATCCCACCACTATCACCACCACTATCACCACACACTATCACCACCACTATCACCACCACAATCACCACCACTGTCATCACCACCATTATCACCACCACAATCACCACCACCGTCATCACCACTATAACCACCATTATCACCACCACTATCTCCACCACTATCACCACCACTATCACCACCACATCACACCATATCACCACCACCAGCACCACCACTATCACCACCACTATCACCACCACCATCACCACCACTATCACCACCACTATCACTACCACTATCACCACCATTACCACTATCACCACCACTGTCATCACCACTATCTCCACCACTATCACCACCTCCACCACTATCACTACCTCCACCACTATCACCACCTCCACCACTATCACTACCTCCACCACTATCACCACCTCCACCACTATCACTACCTCCACCACTATCACCACTCCTCACCTGTGATATCTACGCATCTTCCTCCAGTGTTATCTTCAGCTTCTTCCTCCAGTGTTATCTTCAGCTTCCTCCTCCAGTGTTATCTTCAGCTTCCTCCTCCAGTGTTATCTTCAGCTTCCTCCTCCAGTGTTATCTTCAGCTTCCTCCTCCAGTGTTATCTTCAGCTTCCTCCTCCAGTGTTATCTTCTGTCTTCTTCCTCGTTATCTTTTACGACTGGCTTATGCTTCTTCACTTCCCTCCCTCTTTTCTTTGCCTGTTTTCAGAATGACTGATTTTTGTGATATCTCTCTATCTCTATCTCTCTCTCTTTCTCTGTATCTATATCTATCTATCTAACCCTTCTCTCTCTCTCTCTCTCTCTCTCTCTCTCTCTCTCTCTCTCTCTCTCTCTCTCTGGTCATTTCCCTACCACAGATTACCCTGGGGGAGTTAACCATTGTGTCCCTGGTTAATTAACTCTCCCTTAGGGGTGTGGGGGAGGGAGGGAGGGAGAGGGAATGGGACGGGATGTGAGGAGAAAGGGGAGAGGAGAGACGGGTGAGAGAGAGGACCAGCGAGACGTAGAGAAGAGAGAGTCAGGTGACTCTTCTCAGGAATTTGTGATACAACACTGGCAACACTAACCTCAATGTTGGTGCCAACCCACTGACACCGCAGTGCCAACCCACTGACACCGCAGTGCCAACCCACTGACACCGCAGTGCCAACCCACTGACACCGCAGTGCCAACCCACTGACACCAGTGCCAACCCACTGAAACCAGTGCCAACCCATTGACACCAGTGCCAACCCACATACATACATACATACATACATACATACATACATACATACATACATATATACATACATATATACATAAATACATACATAAATACATACATACATACATACATACATACATACATACATACATACATACACACATACATACATACATACACACATACATACATACATACATACATACATACATACATACACACATACATACATACATACATACATACATGCAAAGGTTTGCGACAAGGTTAGTTCCACAACTCAGGGGTCTGTCTTATGAAGAAAGGTTGAGGGAAATAGGACTAACAACACTGGAGGAAAGAAGGGTCAGAGGAGACATGATAACGACATACAAAATACTGCGGGGAATTGACAAGGTAGATAGTGACAGGATGTTTCAGAGAGGGAACACAGAAACAAGGGGACACAACTGGAAGCTGAAGACTCAGATGAGTCAAAGGGATGTCAGGAAACATTTCTTCAGCCACAGAGTAGTCAGGAAGTGGAATAGTCTAGAGAAAGATATAGTGGAGGCAGGAACCATACATAGTTTTAAGACAAGGTATGATAAAGCTCATGGAGCAGGGAGAGCAGAGACCCAGTAGCAGACAGCGAAGAGGCGGGGCCAGGAGCTGAGTCTCGACCCCTGCAACCACAATTAGGTGAGTACATACACACATACATACATACACACATACATACACACATACATACATACATACATACATACATACATACATACACACATACATACATACATACATACATACATACATACATACATACATACATACATACACACATACGCACAGTATTAGAATAGTCAGGAAGTGAAACGAACTGGAGAGTGAAGTGGTAGAGGCAGCATCCATACACAGCATGAAGAAGAGGTACGATAGAGCTCTCGAAGCCAGGAGAGAGTAAACCTAGTAGCGACCAGCGAAGAGGCAGGGCCAGGAGCTGCGATTCGACCAAAACAACCACATATAGATGAGTATATACAAACAGTAGCTACTGCCGAAGCTAAGAACGTTTGACAGTGGCTACTGTCTGGGTGGGTGACCACTAGTATTATTAATGAGTTATACTCAAGTATGAGGTATACTCGTGTAGGAGGTATACTCATGTATGAGGTATACTCAGGTATGAGGTATACTCATGTATGAGGTATACTCGTGTATGAGGTATACTCATGTATGAGGTATACTCAGGTATGAGGTATACTCAAGTATGAGGTATACTCGTGTATGAGGTATACTCATGTATGAGGTATACTCAGGTATGAGGTATACTCGTGTATGAGGTATACTCATGTATGAGGTATACTCAGGTATGAGGTATACTCATGTATGAGGTATACTCAGGTATGAGGTATACTCAGGTATGAGGTATACTCATGTATGAGGTATACTCAGGTATGAGGTATACTCATGTATGAGGTATACTCAGGTATGAGGTATACTCATGTATGAAGTATACTCAGGTATGAGGTATACTAGTGCGTGAGGTATACTCATTTATGAGGTATACTCAGGTATGAAGTATACTAGTGTATGGGGTATTCTCATGTTTGAGGTATACTCGTGTATGAGGTATACTCATGTATGAGGTATACTCAGGTATGAGGTATACTCGTGTATGAGGTATACTCATGTATGAGGTATACTCAGGTATAAGGTATACTCATGTATGAGGTATACTCAGGTATGAGGTATACTCGTGTATGAGGTATACTCAGGTATGAGGTATACTCATGTATGAGGTATACTCAGGTATGAGGTATACTAGTGCATGAGGTATACTCATTTATGAGGTATAC
This sequence comes from Cherax destructor, assembly GCA_009830355.1. Classification (NCBI taxonomy): domain Eukaryota; kingdom Metazoa; phylum Arthropoda; class Malacostraca; order Decapoda; family Parastacidae; genus Cherax; species Cherax destructor. The sequence goes on along the minus strand of WNWK01009966.1, from coordinate 27,441 downwards.
TCAGGTATGAAGTATACTAGTGTATGGGGTATTCTCATGTTTGAGGTATACTCGTGTATGAGGTATACTCATGTATGAGGTATACTGGTGCATGAGGTATAATAGTGTGTGAGGTATACTGGTGTGTGAGGTATACTGGTGTGTGAGGTATACTGGTGTGTGAGGTATACTGGTGTGTGAGGTATACTGGTGCATGAGGTATAATGGTGTGTGAGGTATACTGGTATGTGAGGTATACTGGTGTGTGAGGTATAGTGGTGTGTGAGGTATACTGGTGTGTGAGGTATACTGGTGTGTGAGGTATACTGGTGTGTGAGGTATACTGGTGCATGAGGTATACTGGTGTGTGAGGTATAATGGTGTGTGAGGTATACTGGTGTGTGAGGTATACTGGTGTGTGAGGTATACTGGTGTGTGAGGTATACTGGTGTGTGAGGTATACTGGTGTGTGAGGTATACTGGTGTGTGAGGTATACTGGTGTGTGAGGTATACTGGTGCATGAGGTATACTGGTGTGTGAGGTATACTGGTGTGTGAGGTATAGTGGTGTGTGAGGTATACTGGTGTGTGATGTATACTGGTGTGTGAGGTATACTGGTGTGTGAGGTATACTGGTGTGTGAGGTATACTGGTGTGTGAGGTATACTGGTGCATGAGGTATACTGGTGTGTGAGGTATACTGGTGTGTGAGGTATACTGGTGTGTGAGGTATACTGGTGTGTGAGGTATACTGGTGCATGAGGTATACTGGTGAGTGAGGTATAGTGGTGTGTGAGGTATACTGGTGTGTGAGGTATACTGGTGTGTGAGGTATACTGGGTGTGAGGTATACTGGTGTGTGAGGTATACTGGTGTGTGAGGTATACTGGTGCGTGAGGTATACTGGTGTGTGAGGTATACTGGTGTGTGAGGTATACTGGTGTGTGAGGTATACTGGTGTGTGAGGTATACTGGTGTGTGAGGTATACTGGTGCGTGAGGTATACTGGTGTGTGAGGTATACTGGTGTGTGAGGTATACTGGTGTGTGAGGTATACTGGTGTGTGAGGTATACTGGTGTGTGAGGTATACTGGTGCATGAGGTATACTGGTGAGTGAGGTATACTGGTGTGTGAGGTATACTGTGTGTGAGGTATACTGGTGTGTGAGGTATACTGGTGCATGAGGTATACTGGTGTGTGAGGTATACTGGTGTGTGAGGTATAGTGGTGTGTGAGGTATACTGGTGTGTGATGTATACTGGTGTGTGAGGTATACTGGTGTGTGAGGTATACTGGTGTGTGAGGTATACTGGTGCATGAGGTATACTGGTGTGTGAGGTATACTGGTGTGTGAGGTATACTGGTGTGTGAGGTATACTGGTGTGTAGGTATACTGGTGCATGAGGTATACTGGTGAGTGAGGTATAGTGGTGTGTGAGGTATACTGGTGTGTGAGGTATACTGGTGTGTGAGGTATACTGGTGTGTGAGGTATACTGGTGTGTGAGGTATACTGGTGCATGAGGTATACTGGTGTGTGAGGTATACTGGTGTGTGAGGTATAGTGGTGTGTGAGGTATACTGGTGTGTGATGTATACTGGTGTGTGAGGTATACTGGTGTGTGAGGTATACTGGTGTGTGAGGTATACTGGTGCATGAGGTATACTGGTGTGTGAGGTATACTGGTGTGTGAGGTATACTGGTGTGTGAGGTATACTGGTGTGTGAGGTATACTGGTGCATGAGGTATACTGGTGAGTGAGGTATACTGGTGTGTGAGGTATACTGGTGTGTGAGGTATACTGGTGTGTGAGGTATACTGGTGTGTGAGGTATACTGGTGTGTGAGGTATACTGGTGTGTGAGGTATACTGGTGTGTAGAGCAGGCGACAGAGAGACACCAGTGTCGGAGACCTGAGATCCAACACTCAGACACGAGGATATTGGAGGCGTCTCCCTGGAGTGTGTACTCACCTAGTTGTGGTTGCAGGGGTCGAGTCACAGCTCCTGGCCCCGCCTTTTCACTGGCCGCTACTAGGTCACTCTTCCGGCTCCATGAGCTTATCATACCTCTTCTTAAAGCTATTTATATGTGTGTGTGTGTACTCACCTAATTGTGGTTGCATGGGTCGAGACTTAGCTCCTATATCACAGGTGAGGAGTGGTGATAGTGGTGGTGATAGTGGTGATAGTGGTGGTGATAGTGGTGATAGTGGTGGTGGTGATGGTGGTGGAGATAGTGGTGGAGATAGTGGTGGAGATAGTGGTGGTAATAGTGTGTGTGTGTGTGTGTGTGAAGGAGGGAATTATTAGTGTTTTCAATTACCTTTCTTTCTAACAAAAATTATTATTGACATTATCATTGGTAGTCGTCTCAAGAATAGTACTAGGAGCTATGACTCGACCCCTGCAACCACAAATAGGTGAGTACACACACACACACACACACTCACACTCACCTCATACACACACACACACACACACACACACACACACACACACACACACACACACACACACACACACACACACACGCCCCGATGGCATGGTGGCTAGCGCTCTTGCTTCACGCACGGAGGGCCCGAGTTCAATTTCTGGCGGATCCGAAACATTTCGAAGTGTTTCCTTACATACACACACAACAGCCTAGTGTCTAATCGACATGTGCCTAGGACAAAATGGTAACTAACACACACACACTCACACACACCCACACACTCACACACACACACACACACACACACACACACTCACACACACACACAGTGTGTATATATCAGGTGGTAATGTGACACGTCTGGTGTTGCGTCACATCAACACCAGAAAGACAGTGTTTCACCTGAGAATAGATTTTCACCTCAGACCGTCGTCCTGGAGCTAAAAATCCAGAGTAGTGCCGTTCGTGGATCATAAATCCGCCTGCTTATTGCGAACGCTGACACGTGTAATTTTGGTAATCCTCTCCTTCCCGTCCCCAGTACGTCTTTCTTCTTCTTCTTCTTCTTCTTCTTCTTCTTCTTCTTCTCTTCTTCTTCTTCTTCTTCTACGTTATCTTTTTTCTTACTATTTTTCATTTTACTCCTCAATTTCCTTCTTTATCTACCTCTGTTTCCTCCATCTTTTCTTTTTCATTCTCTTTCGTCCTTTTTCTCTTCTTTTTCTTTTTCGCCTCTGGTATGTTAATACCACATGGTATGTTATACCACATGGTATGTTATACCACATGGTATGTTATACCACATGGTATGTTATACCACATGGTATGTTATACCACATGGAATATACCACATGGTATGTTATACCACATGGTATGTTATACCACATGGTATGTTATACCACATGGAATATACCACATGGTATGTTATACCACATGGAATATACCACATGGAATATGATACACCATACTGTGACCTTGGTGTGTGAGGCCCTGACCTCCTGTCAAGGTTGAGGCACTGACCTCCTGTCAAGGTTAAGGCACTGACCTTCTTCTATCAAGGTTGAGGCACTGACCTTCTTCTATCAAGGTTGAGGCACTGACCTTCTTCTATCAAGGTTGAGGCACTGACCTTCTTCTATCAAGGTTGAGGCACTGACCTCCTATCAAGGTTGAGGCACTGACCTCCTATCAAGGTTGAGGCACTGACCTTCTTCTATCAAGGTTGAGGCACTGACCTCCTGTCAAGGTTAAGGCACTGACCTTCTTCTATCAAGGTTGAGGCACTGACCTTCTTCTATCAAGGTTGAGGCACTGACCTTCTTCTATCAAGGTTGAGGCACTGACCTCCTATCAAGGTTGAGGCACTGACCTTCTTCTATCAAGGTTGAGGAACTGACCTCCTATCAAGGTTGAGGCACTGACCTCCTTCTATCAAGGTTGAGGCACTGACCTTCTTCTATCAAGGTTGAGGCACTGACCTTCTTCTATCAAGGTTGAGGCACTGACCTTCTTCTATCAAGGTTGAGGCACTGACCTCCTTCTATCAAGGTTGAGGCACTGACCTCCTTCTATCAAGGTTGAGGCACTGACCTCCTTCTATCAAGGTTGAGGCACTGACCTCCTTCTATCAAGGTTGAGGCACTGACCTCCTTCTATCAAGGTTGAGGCACTGACCTTCTTCTATCAAGGTTGAGGCACTGACCTTCTTCTATCAAGGTTGAGGCACTGACCTCCTTCTATCAAGGTTGAGACACTGACCTCCTTCTACCAAGGTTGAGACACTGACCTCCTTCTATCAAGGTTGAGGTACTGACCTTCTATCAAGGTTGAGACACTGACCTCCTTCTATCAAGGTTGAGACACTGACCTCCTTCTATCAAGGTTGAGACACTGACCTCCTTCTATCAAGGTTGAGACACTGACCTCCTTCTATCAAGGTTGAGACACTGACCTCCTTCTATCAAGGTTGACACACTGACCTCCTTCTATCAAGGTTGACACACTGACCTCCTTCTATCAAGGTTGAGGCACCGACCTTCTTCTATCAAGGTTGAGACACTGTCCTCCTTCTATCAAGGTTGAGACACTGACCTCCTTCTATCAAGGTTGAGACACTGACCTTCTTCTATCAAGGTTGAGACACTGACCTCCTTCTATCAAGGTTGACACACTGACCTCCTTCTATCAAGGTTGAGACACTGACCTCTTCTATCAAGGTTGAGGCACTGACCTCGTCTATCAAGGTTGAGGCACTGACCTCCTCTATCAAGGTTGAGACACTGACCTCCTTCTATCAAGGTTGAGACACTGACCTCCTTCTATCAAGGTTGAGACACTGACCTCCTTCTATCAAGGTTGAGACACTGACCTCCTTCTATCAAGGTTGAGGCACTGACCTCCTTCTATCAAGGTTGAGACACTGACCTCCTTCTATCAAGGTTGAGACACTGACCTCGTTCTATTAAGGTTGAGGCACTGACCTCCTTCTATCAAGGTTGAGACACTGACATCCTTCTATCAAGGTTGAGACACTGACCTCCTTCTATCAAGGTTGAGGCACTGACCTCCTTCTATCAAGGTTGAGACACTGACCTCCTTCTATCAAGGTTGAGACACTGACCTCCTTCTATCAAGGTTGAGACACTGACCTCCTTCTATCAAGGTTGAGACACTGACCTCCTTCTATCAAGGTTGAGACACTGACCTCCTTCTATCAAGGTTGAGACACTGACCTCCTTCTATCAAGGTTGAGACACTGACCTCCTTCTATCAAGGTTGAGGCACTGACCTCCTTCTATCAAGGTTGAGGCACTGACCTCCTATCAAGGTTGAGGCACTGACCTTCTATCAACGTTGAGGCACTGACCTCCTATCAAGGTTGAGACACTGACCTCCTATCAAGGTTGAGACACTGACCTCCTTCTATCAAGGTTGAGACACTGACCTCCTTCTATCAAGGTTGAGACACTGACCTCCTTCTATCAAGGTTGAGACACTGACCTCCTTCTATCAAGGTTGAGGCACTGACCTTCTATCAAGGTTGAGGCACTGACCTTCTATCAAGGTTGAGGCACTGACCTATGAAGGTTGAGGCACTGACCTCCTCCTATGAAGGTTGAGGCACTGACCTCCTTCTATCAAGGTTGAGGCACTGACCTCCTTCTATCAAGGTTGAGGCACTGACCTATCAAGGTTGAGGCACTGACCTATCAAGGTTGAGGCACTGACCTATCAAGGTTGAGGCACTGACCTATCAAGGTTGAGGCACTGACCTATCAAGGTTGAGGTACTGACCTATCAAGGTTGAGGCACTGACCTATCAAGGTTGAGGCACTGACCTATCAAGGTTGAGGTACTGACCTATCAAGGTTGAGGCACTGACCTATCAAGGTTGAGGCACTGACCTATCAAGGTTGAGACACTGACCTATCAAGGTTGAGGCACTGACCTATCAAGGTTGAGGCACTGACCTATCAAGGTTGAGGCACTGACCTATCAAGGTTGAGGCACTGACCTATCAAGGTTTTGGCACTGACCTATCAAGGTTGAGGCACTGACCTATCAAGGTTGTGGCACTGACCTATCAAGTTTGTGGCACTGACCTATCAAGGTTGTGGCACTGACCTATCAAGGTTGTGGCACTGACCTATCAAGGTTGTGGCACTGACCTATCAAGGTTGTGGCACTGACCTATCAAGGTTGTGGCACTGACCTATCAAGGTTGTGGCACTGACCTATCAAGGTTGTGGCACTGACCTCAAAATTAGCTCTCCAGTTCTACTCTCTGCAGTGTTGCCAATGTCTGTATTCTCCTGAGGACAGACGTCTCGCTCACCACACTGAGCCTAAAGACAGACGTCTCGCTCACCACACTGAGCCTGAGGACAGACGTCTCGCTCACCATATTGAGCCTAAAGACAGACGTCTCGCTCACTACTGTGATTAGTTATGGTGAGAGACAGGTCTTCACAGATTAATACATTTATTAGAGAAACGTTTCGCCCACGAGTGATCTCTTCAGCACTACTACAGAAGTTCCTGAGTCGAAAAGTTCATCTCGCTGTAACTCAGTCATGGTAAAGAGTGGGTGGAGCTCTGACCTGGCCAAGAACACCTGGGAGCTGGCCAAGAACACCTGGGAGCTGGCCAAGAACACCTGGGAGCTGGCCAAGAACACCTGGGAGCTGGCCAACAACACCTAGAAGCTGGCCAACAACACCTGGGAGCTGGCCAACAACACCTGGGAGCTGGCCAACAACACCTGGGAGCTGGTCAACAACACCTGGGAGCTGGTCAACAACACCTGGGAACTGGCCAACAACATCTGGGAACTGGCCAACAACACCTGGGAGCTGGCCAAGAACACCTGGGAGCTGGCCAAAAACACCTGGGAGCTGGCCAAGAACACCTGGGAGCTGGCCAACAACACCTGGGAACTGGCCAACAACACCTGGGAGCTGGCCAAGAACACCTGGGAGCTGGCCAAGAACACCTGGGATCTGGCCAAGAACACTTGGGAGCTGGCCAACAACACCTAGGAGCTGGCCAACAACACCTGGGAGCTGGCCAACAACACCTGGGAGCTGGCCAACAACACCTGGGAGCTGATCAACAACACCTGGGAGCTGGTCAACAACACCTGGGAACTGGCCAACAACACCTGGTAACTGGCCAACAACACCTGGGAGCTGGTCAACAACACCTGGGAGCTGGCCAACAACACCTGGGAGCTGGCCAACAACACCTGGGAGCTGGCCAACAACACCTGGGAGCTGGTCAACAACACCTGGGAACTGGCCAACAACACCTGGGAGCTGGCCAACAATACATGGTTACCTGGTCAAGAACACCTGGTACCTGCTCAAGAACACCTAGCATCTGGTCAAGAACACCTGGTACCAGATTAAGACCAACTGGTACCTGATCAAGAATAACTGGTACCTGGTCAAGAACACCTGGTGCCTGGTCAATAACACCTGGTGCCTGGTCAAGAACACCTGGTGCCTGGTCAAGAACACCTGGCGCCTGGTCAAGAACACCTTGTGCCTGGTCAAGAACACCTGGTGCCTGGTCAATAACACCTTGTGCCTGGTCAAGAACACCTGGTGCCTGGTCAAGAACACCTGGTGCCTGGTCAAGTACACCTGGCACCTGGTCAAGAACACCTGGTACCTGGTCAAGAACACCTGGTACCTGGTCAATAACACCCAGACTCAGGGAGGTAAACAATCGTGAGTAATAAGTTGTTCGTGAACATAAATACCCAGGCAGTCTGGACGAACAAATTAAAGAGTTGACTTAACAACAACACTGACACATTATGGAACAACACTGACGCATTATGGAACAACACTGACACATTATGGAACAACACTGACACATTATGGAACAACACTGACACATTATGGAACAACACTGACACATTATGGAACAACACTGACACATTATGGAACAACACTGACACATTATGGAACAACACTGACACATTATGGAAGGACGAAGAATTAGACACATGTGCGACATCTGGGTATCTTTATTGTAGACGTTTCGCCCTCCAGTGGCTTTATCAATACAAATTCTAGGACAAAACTTGAAGAGAGTGGAACTATATACAAAAGATGAGGTAATCAGTGCCTCGGCCTTGGCGTTATTAACACCACATTCTTCACATTATGTCCTTGTATTGTATTGATAAAGCGTCTGATTAGCGAAACGTCTACAAGTACATGCGTCTAATTCATCATTTTGTCGGTAATGTATACCATTAAAGTTCAACATCATTGAATGCGAGATAAGTCGAAGTGGCATGACAGCTGTCAATAACCCCAGCTGTCTACAGAACCCTGGACACACTTGTACTATATACTAGGTGGTCTAACTAACTTGTACTATATACTAGGAGTTCTAACAGACTTGTACTATATACTAGGAGTTCTAACAGACTTGTACTATATACTAGGTGTTCTAACAGACTTGTACTATATACTAGGTGGTCTAACTAACTTGTACTATATATTAGGTATTCTAACAAACTTGTATTATATACTAGGAGTTCTAACAGACTTGTACTATATACTAGGTGTTCTAACAGACTTGTACTATATACTAGGTGTTCTAACAAACTTGTACTATATACTAGGAGTTCTAACTAACTTGTACTAAATACTAGGTGTTCTAACAGACTTGTACTATATACTAGGTGTTCTAACAAACTTGTACTATATACTAGGAGTTCTAACAGACTTGTACTCTATACTAGGTCTTCTAACTAACTTGTACTATATACTAGGAGTTCTAACTAACTTGTACTAAATACTAGGTGTTCTAACAGACTTGTACTATATACTAGGTGTTCTAACAAACTTGTACTATATACTAGGTGTTCTAACTAACTTGTACTAAATACTAGGTGTTCTAACAAACTTGTACTATATACTAGGAGTTCTAACAGACTTGTACTATACACTAAGTGTTCTAACTAAATTGTACTATATACTAGGTGTTCTAACAGACTTGTACTATGTACTAGGTTTTCTAACTAACTTGTAATATATACTAGGTGTTCTAACTAAATTGTACTATATACTAGGTGTTCTAACAGACTTGTACTATGTACTAGGTTTTCTAACTAACTTGTAATATATACTAGGTGTTCTAACTAACTTGTAATCTATACTAGGTGTTCTAACTAACTTGTACTATATACAAGGTGTTCTAACAGACTTGTACTATATACTAAGTGTTCTAACTAACTTGTACTATATACTAGTGTTCTAACTTGTACTATATACTAGGTGTTCTAACAGACTTGTAGTATATACTAGGTGTTCTAACTAACTTGTAATATAAACTAGGTGTTCTAACTAACTTGTACTATATACTAGGAATTCTAACTAACTTGTACTATATACTAGATTTTCTAACAGACTTGTACTATATACTAGGTGTTCTAACTAACTTGTACTATATACTAGGTGTTCTAACTAACTTGTACTATATACTAGGTATTCTAACTAACTTTTACTATATACTAGGTGTTCTAACAGACTTTTTCTATATACTAGGTGTTCTAACAGACTTGTACTATATACTAGGTGTTCTAACTAACTTGTACTATATACTAGGTGTTCTAACAGATTTGTACTATATACTAAGTGTTCTAACTAACTTGTACTATATACTAGTGTTCTAACTAACTTGTACTATATACTAGGTGTTCTAACAGACTTGTACTATATACTAGGTGTTCAACTTGTACGATATACTAGGTGTTCTAACTAACTTGTACTATATACTAGGTGTTCTAACTAACTTGTACTATATACTAGGTATTCTAACTAACTTGTATTATATACTAGGTGTTCTAACTAACTTGTACTGTATACTAGGTGTTCTAACTAACTTGTACTATATACTAGGTGTTCTAACTAACTTGTACTATATACTAGGTATTCTAACTAACTTGTACTATATACTAGGTGTTCTAACTAACTTGTACTATATACTAGGTATTCTAACTAACTTGTACTGTATTCTAGATGTTCTAACTAACTTGTACTGTATATTAGGTGTTCTAACTAACTTGTACTATATACTAGGTGTTCTACCTAACTTGTACTGTATACTAGGTGTTCTAACTAACTTGTACTGTATACTAGGTATTCTAACTAACTTGTACTATATACTAGGTGTTCTAACTAACTTGTACTATATACTAGTTATTCTAACTAACTTGTACTGTATACTAGGTGTTCTAACTAACTTGTACTGTATACTAGGTGTTCTACCAGACTTGTACTATATACTAAGTGTTCTAACTTGTACTATATACTAGGTGTTCTAACTAACTTGTACTGTATACTAGAAGTTCTAACTAACTTGTACTATATACTAGGTGTTCTAACTAACTTGTACTATATATTAGGTATTTTAACTAACTTGTACTATATACTAGGTGTTCTAACTAACTTGTACTATATACTAGGTATTCTAACTAACTTGTACTGTATACTAGGTGTTCTAACTAACTTGTACTGTATACTAGGTGTTCTAACAGATTTGTACTATATACTAGGTGTTCTAACTTGTACTATATACTAGGTGTTCTAACTTGTACTATATACTAGGTGTTCTAACTAGTACTATATACTAGGTGTTCTAACAGACTTGTACTGTATACTAGGTCTTCTAACTAACTTGTACTATATACTAGGTGTTCTAACAGACTTGTACTGTATACTAGGTGTTCTAACTAACTTGTACTATATACTAGGTGTTCTAACAGACTTGTACTATATACTAGGTGTTCTAACTAACTTGTACTAGGAATGAACAAGTCACTCGTCGTAAAATGTTTCTGTATTAAGTGTTTTGATCTCTAGTTTCAACTGTCTTTGTAATAACTTGATCAGATTTTAAGTTATCGAATTTCATGTTATCTCTCTCTCTCTCTCTCTCTCTCTCTCTCTCTCTCTCTCTCTCTCTCTCTCTCTCTCTCTCTCTCTCTCTCTCTCTCTCTCTCCCTCTCTCTCTCTATCTCTCTTTCTTCTCCTACTTTATTCTACTCATATCGTTTTGAATTCCCCTTCTCTTCCTCTATCTTTCTTTTCTCTCTCCATGTTTTCCCATCCTTTACTCCCCAACCTTCCCTCCATATCCTCCCATCCTTTACTCCCCAACCTTCCCTCCATATCCTCCCATCACACTCTCCTCTCCCAACCTTCATTCCCCATCCTCCCCTTCCTATCCTCCCGTCCCATCCTCCAAAACTTTCCCTCCCCAGCCTCCCCTCCCCAACCTGCCTTCTCTCCCCGGGGTTTTGTGAGATGGGCCACAACAAACTACTTGTTATTCATGATAGTTTAACTCCCCGGGTGTGTGTGTCCTAGACCATGTCTCTCCCATTCACTCTTTAACATCACAGACTTCTTTACGTCTTATTGTAAATGTCTCTTATTGTGTGTGTGTGTGTGTGTGTGTGTGTGTGTGTGTGTGTGTGTGTGTGTGTGTGTGTATGTGTACTCACCTAATTGTGGTTGCAGGGGTCGATACTCAGCTCCTGGCTGAGTGTGTGTGTGTGTGTGTGTGTGTGTGTGTGTGTGTGTGTGTAGGTGTGTGTGTGTGTGTGTGTAGGTGTGTGTGTACTCACCTAATTGTGGTTGCAGGGGTCGAGACTCAGCTCCTGGCCCCGCCTCTTCGCTGTCTGCTACTGGGTCTCTGCTCTCCCTGCTCCATGAGCTTTATCATACCTTGTCTTAAAACTATGTATGGTTCCTGCCTCCACTATATCTTTCTCTAGACTATTCCACTTCCTGACTACTCTGTGGCTGAAGAAATGCTTCCTAACATCCCTTTGACTCATCTGAGTCTTCAGCTTCCAGTTGTGTCCCCTTGTTTCTGTGTTCCCTCTCTGGAACATCCTGTCACTGTCTACCTTGTCAATTCTCTGCAGTATTTTGTATGTCGTTATCATGTCTCCTCTGACCCTTCTTTCTTCCAGTGTTGTTAGTCCTATTTCCCTCAACCTTTCTTCATAAGACAGACCCCTGAGTTGTGGAACTAACCTTGTCGCAAACCTTTGCACTTTCTCTAGTTTCTTTACGTGCTTGACCAGGTGTGGGTTCCAGACTGGTGCTGCATATTCTAGTATGGGCCTGACGTACACGGTATACAGTGTCTTGAACGATTCCTTGTTAAGGTAACGGAACGCTAATCTTAGGTTTGCCAGTCGCCCATATGCTGCCGCAGTTCTCTGGTTGATGTGTGCCTTCGGAGACGTGCTTGGCGTTATACTCACCCCAAGGTCTTTCTCCTTTGCCGAGGTTTGTAGCCTTTGTCCGCCTAGCTTGTACTCTGTCAGCGGTCTTCTTTGCCCTTCTCCGATCCTCATGACTTTGCATTTGGAGGGATTGAATTCGAGAAGCCAATTGCTAGACCAGATGTCAAGCTTGTCCAGGTGTGTGTGTGTGTGTGTGTGTGTGTGTGTGTACTCTCCTAATTGTACTCACCTAATTGTGGTTGCAGGGGTCGAGACTCAGCTCCTGGCCCCGCCTCTTCACTGATCGCAACTGGGTCCCTTCTCTCCCTTCTCCATGAGCTTTATCATACCTCGTCTTAAAGCTATGTATGGTTCCTGCCTCCACTACATCACTTGCTAGACTATTCCACTTCCTGACTACTCTATGGCTGAAGAAATACTTCCTAACATCCCTTTGACTCGTCTGAGTCTTCAACTTCCAATTGTGACCCCTTGTTTCTGTGTCCCCTCTCTGGAACATCCTGTCTCTATACACCTTGTCTATTCCCCGCAGTATTTTGTATGTCGTTATTATATCTCCCCTAACCCTCCGGTCCTTCAGTGTTGTCAGTCCGATTTCCATTTACCTTTCTTCGTAGGACAATCCCCTTAGCTCTGGAACTAACCTTGTCGCAAACCTTTGCACTTTTTCTAATTTCTTGACGTGCTTGACCAGGTGTGGGTTCCAAACTGGTGCTGCATACTCCAGTATGGGCCTGACGTACACGGTGTACAGTGTCTTGAACGATAATGTGTCACTGTGTTCTATGTCAATGTGTCACTGTATTCTATGTTAATGTGTCACTTTGTTCTATGTAAATATAGCACTGTTTTCTATATTAATATGAAGTGTTCAGACAATGTTTTCATTATGTAGGCCGTGATAGAAGTATCCCTACAGTGGTAATCCCTGAGTTACAGCAGTATCACTACAGTGGTAATCCCTGAGTTACAGCAGTATCCCTACAGTGGTAATCCCTGAGTTACAGCAGTATCCCTACAGTGGTAGTCCCTGAGTTACAGCAGTATCCCTACAGTGGTAATCCCTGAGTTACCTTGTAATGTCATGTGAGGCTCAGCGTTATGGACGAGGGCATGGCGAGTGTTGTTTAGGAACCAGCTGGGGAAATGAAGCAGAAGGAGGATCAGTGTTAGTACAAGGGGAGGCCTCGAGCCAGCAACACAGTGGGAGTCTGGGCTCATGCTGGCTGCATCCTCTAGTACAGAACTGTAAGGAAAGTGGGACCTGTAAATTTTCAGATAAAAGATGAAGGGAAGAAGTTTGTGAATGTGAACAAGCTTAATAAGCTGTAGTGGTACGAGGAGATAGTGATTGCTCAGGCTGGGGTGATGGTGCCTATGTTGTCTTGCAAGAGTGTGAAGATAGCTTAACTGTGCTCGTGTAGAACCATGTTGCAATGAGAACCAGGTGCAGTTTAAGACACATGTGCAACAACTGGGTATCTTTATTGATGAAACGTTTCACCTACACAGCTAGCTTCTTCAGTCAAATACAGAGGCAGCAGTGTAATGAAATAAAATTGGTAGAATTACCGACAATATGTTAAGTGAAAGGACACAAATGCAACTAATGTGACATTTTATTGTGGCAACGTTTCGCTCTCCAGGAGCTTTGTCAAGCCGTTACAAGCGATAATGGACATAGTGGGTTTATATATACTCTCAAAGTGAGGTGAAATACTAGTGGTGGTAGTAGTAGTGATATTAGTAGTAGTAGTAATAATACAATAAGGTAGAACAATCAATATGCACATGAGTGCATATTGATTGTTCTACCTTATTGTATTATTACTACTACTACTAATATCACTACTACTACCACCACTAGTATTTCACCTCACTTTGAGAGTATATATAAACCCACTATGTCCATTATCGCTTGTAACGGCTTGACAAAGCTCCTGGAGAGCGAAACGTTGCCACAATAAAATGTCACATTAGTTGCATTTGTGTCCTTTCACTTAACATAATGAAATAAAGATAATGTAATCAGTCCAACCTTGGAGAACAAGTATTTGAGGTAGTGAGTCCCTCAGCCTGGAGAAGAGTTCATCTCCATGGAGCTGAACTCTTCTCCAGGCTGAGGGACTCACCATATAAAATTCTTTTTCTTCAAGGTTGATGGATAACATCATCTTTATTTCATTACTACGCCTGCCACTGTATCTGACTGAAGAAGTCTACTGTGTAAGCAAAACGTGTCATCAATAAAGACAACCAGATGTTGCACAGGTGTCTTATAAAGACACCCAAATGTTGTACATGTGTCTTATAAAGACACCCAGATGTTGCACAGGTGTCTTAATCTACACCTCGTCCGTATTTTATTCCATTTTCAACAATGAGAACCAAGTCAAGGACACACACTATATATATATATATACATATATGTAAGAGATAATTGCTGAAGGAAGAGAATATTGCAGATAACGACTACCCTGAGGGAGGATGACTACCTTGAGGGAGGATGACTACCCTGAAGGAGGATGACTACCCTGAGGGAGGATGACTACCCTGAGGGAGGATGACTACCCTGAGGGAGGATGACTACCCTGAGGGAGGATGACTACCCTGAGGGAGGATGACTACCCTGAGGGAGGATGACTACCCTGAGGGAGGATGACTACCCTGAGGGAGGATGACTACCCTGAGGGAGGATGACTACCCTGAGGGAGGATGACTACCCTGAGGGAGGATGACTACCCTGAGGGAGGATGACTACCCTGAGGGAGGATGACTACCCTGAGGGAGAATGACTACCCTGAGGGAGGATGACTACCCTGAGGAAGGATGACTAACCTGAGGGAGGATGACTACCCTGAGGGAGAATGACTACCCTGAGGGAGGATGACTACCCTGAGGGAGGATGACTACCCTGAGGGAGGATGACTACCCTGAGGGAGGATGACTACCCTGAGGGAGGATGACTACCCTGAGGGAGGATGACTACCCTGAGGGAGAATGACTACCCTGAGGAGGATGACTACCCTGAGGGAGGATGACTACCCTGAGGGAGGATGACTACCCTGAGGGAGGATGACTACCCTGAGGGAGGATGACTACCCTGAGGGAGAATGACTACCCTGAGGGAGGATGACTACCCTGAGGGAGGATGACTACCCTGAGGGAGGATGACTACCCTGAGGGAGGATGACTACTCTGAGGGAGAATGACTACCCTGAGGGAGGATGACTACCCTGAGGGAGGATGACTACCCTGAGGGAGGATGACTACCCTGAGGGGGGATGACTACCCTGAGGGAGGATGACTACCCTGAGGGAGAATGACTACCCTGAGGGAGGATGACTACCCTGAGGAAGGATGACTACCCTGAGGGAGGATGACTACCCTGAGGGAGGATGACTACCCTGAGGGAGGATGACTACCCTGAGGGAGGATGACTACCCTGAGGGAGAATGACTACCCTGAGGGAGGATGACTACCCTGAGGGAGGATGACTACCCTGAGGGGGGATGACTACCCTGAGGGAGAATGACTACCCTGAGGGAGGATGACTACCCTGAGGGAGGATGACTACCCTGAGGGAGAATGACTACCCTGAGGGAGGATGACTACCCTGAGGAAGGATGACTACCCTGAGGGAGGATGACTACCCTGAGAGCTACCCTGAGAGATGACTACCCTGGAGGTGACTACTGAGGATGACTACCCTGAGGGAGGATGACTACCCTGAGGGAGGATGACTACCCTGAGGGAGGATGACTACCCTGAGGGAGGATGACTACCCTGAGGGAGGATGACTACCCTGAGGGAGGATGACTACCCTGAGGGAGAATGACTACCCTGAGGGAGGATGACTACCCTGAGGGAGGATGACTACCCTGAGGGAGGATGACTACCCTGAGGGAGGATGACTACCCTGAGGGAGGATGACTACCCTGAGGGAGAATGACTACCCTGAGGGAGGATGACTACCCTGAGGAAGGATGACTACCCTGAGGGAGGATGACTACCCTGAGGGAGAATGACTACCCTGAGGGAGGATGACTACCCTGAGGGAGGATGACTACCCTGAGGGAGGATGACTACCCTGAGGGAGGATGACTTCCCTGAGAGGATGACTCCCGAGATGACTACCCTGAGGGAGGATGACTACCCTGAGGGAGGATGACTACCCTGAGGGAGGATGACTACCCTGAGGGAGGATGACTACCCTGAGGGAGGATGACTACCCTGAGGGAGGATGACTACCCTGAGGGAGGATGACTACCCTGAGGGAGGATGACTACCCTGAGGGAGGATGACTACCCTGAGGGAGCATGACTACTAAGTTCTGACACTCATGTGAGCACAATAACCTGAAGATCGACTCCAACAAGATACCCAGGTTTTGCAGGAAAACACTGCCGCCTGTTATTAAACAGCAGGAGATGCAGACAGTGTTCAGCACCAGCCTGGGGAAGCCTAGGAATTCCTTGTGCTTGCAGGAGTAGACACATAGTGTTGGTAAGGAAACAAAAGTGTGGGTTCTGATGGAGAGTTTACAGACCTTCCAAACATGAGAAAAGGGGAAAGCAACGTTCATGTCTGTTAATCATCTGCCCTCATATGCGCTAGCTCCACCTGGAAGCATTCACTAGGCGGGAGTGCATGAAGAGACGCCTTGATGCCTGGCAATTTTTTTGTGTTGGTGTAGAATTGAAATCGTGATGTTCCTGGATGATGTAGCTTGGAATGAGAGAAACGCACATGAATATTCCTAAACTCCAACAAAGTCTACCCAATGTGACTTGGTCAGATTTAAGAAGTGCTGCATCGGCCGGAAGTTCTGGTTAACCATTTGTTTTGCGTATGAAGATGTCTACAGATCTGAAGAAGAGTGCAGCGCACAGGGGCCCTATATCCTCCCCCGTCAACCCATTTCAACTCCTGCCTCCCTTACCCAATGGAACATAAAGAGGTGTTCCTGAGGTCACTGACCTGCCTCACTCAGGTCAACTATGACCTTAACGTAGCCAGTAATAACTGAGGAAGAGCGTCAAGGTCTTCATAATTAATAATGTGGTGATGCTAGCATAATATTCTGGGTAATAAAAGTTTATAGAGAAACTTAAAATAATATTGTGAGAGTATAGCAATAGAAATAGATAGATAGATAGATAGATAGATAGATAGATAGATAGATAGATAGAGAGCGAGCGCTCTTAGTTTTATAATTCTTGTAGTAAAGAGGGTGAAAGGTATAATTTGTTGCCGGGTACAATTATACTCTCTCTCTCTCTCTCTAGGGAGATAATAACAGAGTGTAAGCAGGGGATATTATTAAAAAAAGAGGGGGAATTTTCTATAATTAATATTACCTCTACTTTTACTGTTATGATAAAAAGTGTTATGCAATGTTGTAGGGGCTCTTGTCTGGCTAGCTTTTGTTTCATAACTCACTACAACAATGTTGTAGGTGCTCTTGTCTGGCTAGCTTTTGTTTCATAACTCACTACAACAATGTTGTAGGTGCTCTTGTCTGGCTAGCTTTTGTTTCATAACTCACTACAACAATGTTGTAGGTGCTCTTGTCTGGCTAGCTTTTGTTTCATAACTCACTACAACAATGTTGTAGGGGCTCTTGTCTGGCTAGCTTTTGTTTCATAACTCACTACAACAATGTTGTAGGTGCTATTGTCTGGCTAGCTTTTGTTTCATAACTCACTACAACAATATTTAGTTAGCAATAATTTGTTGATAATAAATTAATATGAAATAACGTTTCATTTATTATTAGTAGTAAATTGTTGTATTTTTTTTTTTTTATAGAGAAATTTTGTATATTGAAGTGAAACTTAATTTGTTAACTTCACTTTTGTTTAGGATTTTGTTCAATTGTAGATCTTTTTTTTTTTTAAACTGATTATTTATTTCAGGTTTATTTTGTTTTACACTAGAGATGATTATTGTGTCTTGTGAGATGATTATTGTGTCTTGTGAGATGATTATTGTGTCTTGTGAGATGATTATTGTGTCTTGTGAGATGATTATTGTGTCTTGTGAGATGATTATTGTGTCTTGTGAGATGATTATTGTGTCTTGTGAGATGATTATTGTGTCTTGTGAGATGATTATTGTGTCTTGTGAGATGATTATTGTGTCTTGTGAGATGATTATTGTGTCTTGTGAGATGATTATTGTGTCTTGTGAGATGATTATTGTGTCTTGTGAATGATTATTGTGTCTTGTGAGATGATTATTGTGTCTTGTGAGATGATTATTGAGTCTTGTGAGATGATTATTGGTCTTGTGAGATGATTATTGTGTCTTGTGAGATGATTATTGTGCTTGTGAGATGATTATTGTGTCTTGTGAGATGATTATTGTGTCTTGTGAGATGATTATTGTGTCTTGTGAGATGATTATTGTGTCTTGTGAGATGATTATTGTGTCTTGTGAGATGATTATTGTGTCTTGTGAGATGATTATTGTGTCTTGTGAGATGATTATTGTGTCTTGTGAGATGATTATTGTGTCTTGTGAGATGATTATTGTGTCTTGTGAGATTATTATTGTGTCTTGTGAGATGATTATTGTGTCTTGTGAGATGATTATTGTCTTGTGAGATGATTATTGTGTCTTGTGAGATGATTATTGTGTCTTGTGAGATGATTATTGTGTCTTGTGAGATGATTATTGTGTCTTGTG
Source organism: Cherax destructor (assembly GCA_009830355.1). Lineage (NCBI taxonomy): Eukaryota > Metazoa > Arthropoda > Malacostraca > Decapoda > Parastacidae > Cherax > Cherax destructor. The sequence continues at coordinate 8,557 of WNWK01009966.1, read as the reverse complement.
AGATGATTATTGTGTCTTGTGAGATGATTATTGTGTCTTGTGAGATGATTATTGTGTCTTGTGAGATGATTATTGTGTCTTGTGAGATGATTATTGTGTCTTGTGAGATTATTATTGTGTCTTGTGAGATTATTATTGTGTCTTGTGAGATGATTATTGTGTCTTGTGAGATGATTATTGTGTCTTGTGAGATGATTATTGTCTTGTGAGATGATTATTGTCTTGTGAGATTATTATTGTGTCTTGTGAAGAAGTCTACTCAGCAGGCTTCTTCAGTCGATTACAGAAGAATTAGAAGAAGCAGTAGAGATGTAAAGACGATGTAATCAGTCCATCGCCCTTGAAGACGTAGTTTTGAGGTGGTCAGTCCCTTAGCCTGTAGAAGAGACATATCATACTTAGACAGGGACATATTCAGTGTCCTTGTCTAAGTGTGATATGTATGTTTCTGATTTTGTCTGTGTTTTGTGTTTTCTCAGTGTCTATTTTATTGTTTTTATATGTTGTGTGTGTGTGTGTACTTACTCACCTACTTGTACTCACCTAGTCGTGGTTGCAGGGGTCTAGTCACAGCTCCTGTATGTAGTGGAAGTGAGTATTGAGTATTGGTATTTAGTTGGTGGGAGGTGGTACATGAAGGAGATGATTTACGCAGCCTGGCTTATGTTTTATAACACCACTGCAGCTCCAGGGAGGTCTGTCAGCCATCTCGTTAATCTACACGTAGAGTTCAGCGCTTCTGTATGAGCTGAGGGAATCGGGGATCTTTTTATTACTCCGTGAGTATTCTACGAGCACAAAATTAGTCGGGGATTGAAACCGGGAGAGAGAGAGACCTGCCTACCCTGGGGAGGATGTTGCTTCAGTACGGTAATTATTGTCTCGATTTTTCATGGGTCTTGGGTTACCCTGGGTAGATCCCGCGATGAATGTTTATGATAAGAACACCAATTTAAAGCTGCGCAGAGAGATGCGTGCTGGAGATGGAGGTTATTATTGTGAGGTGCAATTGTTGTGTGTGTCGTAGGTTTTGAGATAGACTGAAGAGTTACAATAATTTATCCAAGAACTTAGGACAAATGTTGACTTTTTCCTACTTCTCAGATATTTTAAAAGGGAAGAAAGGGCGAAGCGAGGTAAACTAGGTCTCAAATTCCTTGATAGTGAGAGCAGTGTCCAGAAGTGGTGATCCCTGCATCCTGGTTATGGGAGGGAACGCTGTTCCCATGACACAAACACAAGTAGTGGAAGCAAACCTAGCCTTCATAGGACCAAGGAAAGAGGTTATAGAGAGATTCAGTGACCAGTCTCTGTTGACAAGAGACTGAAGATTGTGTAAGGTCTCGAGACCTGAAGCTACAAGTTGTGAGTATTGTGTCAAGTGTCTTGTGTTGAACCAAGTATTTTATTGTATACTGTAAGGAAAATTTCTTCTGGTATCAGTTTAGTGCTATCGCCCGGTCTCTAATATCTTGCGAGGTATCTCTCAAGATATTAGTGTTGGATCCCTTTCTCAGTAACCAAGTATTAAACTCCCTATTCCAGTGCAATAAGTACTTAATTATTAATAAATCATAATGTACCACTGTCTTACATAACTGTGTTGATGCTAAGAATAACTAATTCTTCATGCTTGTGTTCCATGTTAATGTGTTACATGTTAATGTGTTCCATGTTAATGCGTTACTGTGTTCCATGTTAATGTGTCACTGTGTTCCATGTTAATGTGTCACTGTGTTCCATGTTAATGTGTTACTGTGTTCCATGTTAATGTGTCACTGTGTTCCATGTTAATGTGTCACTGTGTTCCATGTTAATGTGTCACTGTGTTCCATGTTAATGTGTCACTGTGTTCCATGTTAATGTGTCACTGTGTTCCATGTTAATGTGTCACTGTGTTCCACGTTAATGTGTCACTGTGTTCCATGTTAATGTGTTACTGTGTTCCATGTTAATGTGTCACTGTGTTCCATGTTAATGTGTCACTGTGTTCCATGTTAAAATGTCACTGTGTTCCATGTTAATGTGTTACTGTGTTCCATGTTAATGTGTCACTGTGTTCCATGTTAATGTGTCACTGTGTTCCATGTTAATGTGTCACTGTGTTCCATGTTAATGTGTTACTGTGTTCCATGTTAATGTGTCACTGTGTTCCATGTTAATGTGTCACTGTGTTCCATGTTAATGTGTCACTGTGTTCCATGTTAATGTGTCACTGTGTTCCATGTTAATGTGTCACTGTGTTCCATGTTAATGATGCACTGTGTTCCATGTTAATGTGTCACTGTGTTCCATGTTAATGTGTCACTGTGTTCCATGTTAATGTGTCACTGTGTTCCATGTTAATGTGTCACTGTGTTCCATGTTAATGTGTCACTGTGTTCCATGTTAATGTGTCACTGTGTTCCATGTTCATGTGTCACTGTGTTCCATGTTAATGTGTCACTGTGTTCCATGTTCATGTGTCACTGTGTTCCATGTTAATGTGCACTGTGTTCCATTAATGTTCACTGTTCATGTAATGTCACTGTGTTCCATGTTTAATGTGTCACTGTGTTCCATGTTAATGTGTCACTGTTCCATGTTCAATGTGCACTGTTCCATGTTCAATGTGCACTGTTCCATGTGTCACTGGTCCATGTTATGTGTCACTGTGTTCCATGTTCATGTGTCACTGTGTTCCATGTTAATGTGGCACTGTTCCATGTGTCAGTTCATGACACTGTTCCATGTTCACATGACACTGTTCCATGTTCATATGACACTGTTCCATGTTCACATGCACTGTTCCATGTGAACATGGCACTGTTCATGCATGCATATTCCATGCATGTCATGTGCATGGCATGTTCCATGTTGATGTGATTGTTCATTATAGGATGTTCCAGGAACATCATGATTCCTGACGCATGTTCTTCACTGTTATACTGAGAACACTAATAACAAGAGTACTACCACCAGTACTACCACCAGTACTACCACCACCACCACCAGTACCACCACCACCACCACCACCACCACTACTACAATTCAGTATTTATCTCGGTATGATTTTAATATTCCGTCCACGAGCTTGGCCTCACCACCACACTCACCTCAAGCCTTACTTCTTACTTAAAATATATTATTGTGAGAGAGAGAGAGAGAGAGAGAGAGAGAGAGAGAGAGAGAGAGAGAGAGAGAGAGAGAGAATATTACTTTTGGTATCACATATAGCATTATGTGACCACCAGAATCATTCCTGTTATGTAACGTATTAACTAAGAAGCCTCAGTGACCCGGGACTAAGGTCACACTGCTAGTACCTTCTGGGAGACAACGGAAGTGTACCATCTGGGAGGACGTAGAAGAGTACCATCTTGTAGAAATCAGAAGAGTACCATCTGGGAGAAAGCAGAAGAGTACCATCTGGGAGACAGTAGAGTACCATCTGGAGACAGTAGAGTACCATCTGGAGTCAGCAGAGTACCAGCAGGGAGACAGCAGAGTATCATCTGAGAGACAGCAGAGTACCATCTGGGAGACATCAGAGTACCATTTGAGAGACAGCAGTGTACCATCTGGGAGACAGCAGTGTACCATCTGGTAGACAGCAGAGTACCAACTCTGAGACAGCAGAGTACCATCTGGGAGACAGCAGAGTATCAACTGGGAGACAGCAGAGTACCAACTGGGAGACAGCAGACTACCATCTGGGAGACAGCAGAGTACCATGTGGGAGACAGCAGAGTACCAACAGGGAGACAGCAGAGTACCATCTGAGAGACAGCAGAGTACCATCTGGGACACAGCAGAGTACCATCTGGGAGACAGCAGAGTACCAACTGGGAGACAGCAGAGTACCATCTAGGAGACAGCAGAGTACCAACTGGGAGACAGCAGTGTACCAACTGGGAGACAGCAGTGTACCAACTGGGAGACAGCAGTGTACCAACTGGGAGATAGCAGTGTACCAACTGGGAGACAGGAGAGTACCAACTGGGAGACAGCAGTGTACCAACTGGGAGACAACAGTGTACCAACTGGGAGACAGCAGTGTACCAACTAGGAGACAACAGGGTACCAACTGGGAGACAACAGTGTACCAACTAGGAGACAACAGGGTACCAACTGGGAGACAACAGTGTACCAACTGGGAGACAACAGTGTACCAACTGGGAGACAACAGTGTACCAACTGGGAGACAACAGTGTACCAACTGGAGACAACAGTGTACCAACTGGAGACAGCAGTGTACCAACTGGGAGACAACAGTGTACCAACTGGGAGACAACAGTGTACCAACTGGGCGACAACAGTGTACCAACTGGGAGACAACAGTGTACCAACTGGGAGACAACAGTGTACCAACTGGGAGACAACAGTGTACCAACTGGGAGACAACAGTGTACCAACTGGGAGACAACAGTGTACCAACTGGGAGACAACAGTGTACCAACTGGGAGACAACAGTGTACCAACTGGGAGACAACAGTGTATCAACTGGGAGACAACAGTGTACCAACTGGGAGACAACAGTGTACCAACTGGGAGACAACAGTGTACCAACTGTGAGACAGCAGTGTACCAACTGGGAGACAACAGTATACCAACTGGGAGATAAAATGAAAAACACATTACTAAACTTTTCACAGGACGATCACACTGACACAGACTGACACACTGGCTGACACAGACTGACACACTGGCTGACACAGACTGACACACTGGCTGTCACAGACTGACACACTGGCTGTCACAGACTGACACACTGGCTGACACAGACTGACACACTGGCTGTCACAGACTGACACACTGGCTGACACAGACTGACACACTGGCTGACACAGACTGACACACTGGCCGACACAGACTGACACACTGGCCGACACAGACTGACACACTGGCTGACACAGACTGCACACTGGCGCGCACACACAGACTGACACACTGGCCGACACAGGCTGACACACTGGCTGACACAGACTGACACACTGGCTGACACAGACTGACATACTAGCTGACACAGACTAACACACTGGCTAACACAGACTGACACACTGGCTGACACGGACTGACACAGACTGACACACTGCCTGACACAGACTAACACACTGGCTGACACAGGGTGACACATACTGACACACTGGCTGACACAGACTGACACACTGGCTGACACAGACTGACACACTGGCTGACACAGAGTAACACACTGGCTGACACAGACTGACACACTGGCTGACACAGACTGACACACTGGCTGACACAGACTGACACACTGGCTGACACAGACTGACACACTAGCTGACACAGACTGACACACTAGATGACACAGACTGACACACTGGGTGACACACTGGCTGACACAGACTGACACACTAGATGACACAGACTGACACACTAGATGACACAGACTGACACACTGGGTGACACACTGGCTGACACAGACTGACACACTAGATGACACACTGGCTGACACAGACTGACACACTGGCTGACACAGACTGACACACTGGCTGACACAGACTGACACACTGACTGACACAGACTGACACTGGCTGACAGACTGACACGCTGGCTGACACAGACTGGCTGACATACTGGCTGACACAGACTGACACACTAGATGACACACTGGCTGACACAGACTGACACACTGGCTGACACAGACTAACACACTGGCTGACACAGACTGACACACTGACTGACACAGACTGACACACTGGCTGACAGACTGACACGCTGGCTGACACATATAACGATGTGTTATTTGGGCGGTTCTTGGAGGCGTGGTTGAAATGATAAGACTTCGGAGGCTTCTTACTTTATTTGTAATAAAGGTGCGGGTAACAGGCTGCGTGTCTGTGGCCATGGCCCAGGTGGGCCATGCCCCTTGCGAGAGGGAGAGGAGTAGGCCTATTGACTGAGTGAAGTCTGGGCGGCAAGTGAGAGAGGGCCAGGGCGGGTCTGGTAGACGTGGGTACGCCTACCAGGCTTGCCCTCTGGCGGAATACTATGGAAACTAGCATGGCACGAAATTGAACTCAGCTGGCAGACAGCATGGCTGTCTATGCAGACAGTCAGGCTGTCTACATCGCTCGGCCACGCACCCATGGTCGACCCGACCATGAATGGCAGTAAAAAAAACTCTGATCTCTCTCTCTCGCAAGAACAGGTCACAGAACACAAAAGAAAAATACATATATACATAAACATATGGACATAGGAAAAAAAAACTTCCTCCAGAGAGGGAAGAAAAAAACGGTGTGCTTCTTGGTCTAAGGCAGTGAGCGTCGATGCAGCACTGCACGCCTTCCTGCGTCTGGACACGTACTGCAACACGGGAGACATGAGCTGTGACGTAACAGGGTACGGTCTCCTCTGGGAGGTGAAGCAGACATCGTAGTAGTCACTGCAGGGGTTCACTCAACTGGGGCACAACTGCTGGTGCCCTCGAGCGAGGCGTCGTCAGTAGTCGCAACAGGACAGGACTGGCAAGTGACTCAGGAGGACATTCCTCGACTGGTACTGTCGCTGGAGCTGTCACTGCTGGCGAGTGTGGAGTGAGTCGTGACAGGGACGACTCGGCGAAACATCTGGAGGTCGTAACAGCATACACCATACTGCAGTGAGTGGACTAGCAGTCAAAGTGACATCATCTTTGTGCAGGCTGCTCACTGAAGCTGTGACACGAGGCTGACAGTCGCCTGCCAACAGGCTTAACTGCGGCTTGGCGAGTGTCATCTCTCGACAGTAGAAGTTACAGCAGAAGGCAGTGTAAGCGTCCCCAGACTGGTCATCTGCAATAACTGGACTGACGGTCTTGGAGGTGTAGTGGAACGGTCTCGATGGGAGAATCGTCGCGGGTACGATTCAGCAAAGGCATCTACGAGCGGCGAACAATAAGAGCTTTCTGTACAGGGCGCTCGAACGCTCGTAACTGACGCCTGGACTGACAAATGTCAGCTGTCAAGCGCGCGGGGCGCGGGTCACACACTGGGTGACAAAGTAACACACAGGTGCTACATAGGACACACGAGAAACTGCACACATACTGCACATGTGGTACAACATAGCTTACAGACGCTTTTCTGTATAAAATTCGTCACTAAGTAATACACGAACATGTGAGAACACTGACTGAGAAAAATAATTAATGAACACTCGACTTATATCTTCTCTCAAACTTCTCGACAATAATGAAAATAAAATGATCACTGTGAAACTAGAACAATAGGGACATCACATGGGTGATATCAGGCGTGACATCGCGAGTGACATCAGCAGACGTCGCAAGGAACGTCAGGCAACATCGTGGGTGACGTCGCGAGGTGACGTTCTGGAGTGACATCATGATGGATGTCATGGGGTGACATCGCGAAGTGACATCAGTGGAGTGACGTCGTGGAGTCGGCAGCATCGTGACGTCAGCAGCATGGTGGTGACGTCATGGGTTGATGTAGGCGCCGACCCACACGTGGTCACACGTGGCTTCGAGTGGCCTCGACACTCGGATACACAGTTCTGGCAAGAATTCACAAGGAAATTCACAGGAAACAGCATAGAGGGAGTGGGCAGTGAGTGGAGTGTGTGGCGTACACTAGGGCGGGTGTGTATGGTGAGAGACAGGGCCGCGCGCCTACCTCCTCACCACAACACACGAGACACGCTCAGACTGAAATCACCACTAACTCACCTCTGAAGTGCTGAAATAGCAGTGCTGAGCTGAACAACAACAGCAGAACATGCTGGCAAGGCTGAACACGTGACTGAGAAACAGCATGGGACGCTGTGGCGTGAAGTCAGTGACGCCATTTCTCGAGAATTAGACAAATTTCGGCCTGAATCCTGCATGTACCTGTGTCTGGACGCTGAGATTTGCAGACACGACATCAGGATAACTCGTTGAGAGACGGATGCTTCTTGTGTAGGCTGATGAATTGAAAGACAAACTTCAGTCCTCTTCCTCCTAGCGCTCTTGCTTCACGCACGGAGGGCCCGGGTTCAATTCCCGGCGGGGCCGAAACATTTCGAAGTGTTTCGTTACACACACACACACACACACACACACACACACACACACACACACACACATACATACAACATTCCTAGTGTCTAATCGACATGTGCCTAGGACAAAATGGTAACTAACAGTAACACTCTGGCTGATAGAGACTGACACACTGACACACACAGGCTGACACACTGGCTGACACAGACTGACACACTGACTGACACAGACTGACACACTGGCTGACACAGACTGACACACTGGCTGACACAGACTGACACACAGACTGACACACTGGCTGACACAGACTGACACACTGACTGACACAGACTGACACACTGGCTGACACAGACTGACACACTGGCAGACACACATTGACACACTGGCTGACACAGACTGACACACTGGCTGACACAGACCGACACACTGGCTGACACACTGGCTGACACACTGGCTGCACACACTGGCTGACACAGACTGACACATTGGCTGACAACACATTGGCTGACAGACTGACACAGTGGCTGCACACACAGACTGACACAGTGGCTGACACATAGAATGACA
>WNWK01009965.1:0-73155 GCA_009830355.1 Cherax destructor | reverse complement strand
GAAAGAGGAGTGAGTGGTGGAATGAAGAAGTAAAGGGTGTGATAAAGAAGAGTAGCTTATGAGAGGTTTTACAAAACAGAAGTGTTAATGAAAAGAGCAAGTATATGGAAAGTAAAAGGTGAAGAGTGGTGAGAGAGTGCAAGAAGGGCGGATGAAAAAATGGGAGGGCTCTTCAAAAAATTTTTCTAAAACAAGAAAAATTTTGGAGTGAGATAAAAATGAAAGCCTGGGGAAACAAGGTTTGTCATTTAAAAACAAAAGTAGGGAGTTAGTAGTGGGGGCTGGAAATTGGGTAAAAATGGCGGGAAAGGGGAAACCCCAAAATTTCGATAAAAAAGGGGGGCGGTAATTTCATGAAAGGGGGAGGCCTCGTTTAGGAGTGAAAAGAAGGATTGAGTGGGGGGGGAGGGGGGACATTCCCGTAAAATGAAAGGGGAAAACAGCTGGAATTGACGGAAATTGACGAAATGTTAAAAGCGGGGGGAAATTATAGTGTTGGAGTGGTTGGTATTTTTTTTTAAAAAATTTTATGAAAAAAAGGAAGGTACCGGGGAATTGGAAAAAAATGTATATTTCCCTTTTAAAAAGGGGGGGGGAAAAAAGGGGTGAAAAATTATGGGGGAAAAAAATTTTCTGATTATCCCAAAGGAAAAAATTATGGCAGGGTTATTATTGAAAAAATTTGAGGTAAGACGGGAAGGGTTGCAGTTTGAGCAAGGAGGCTTTAGAGTGGGAGGGGATGTGTAGATAAAAGTGTTTACAGTGAAGCATATTGGAACAGTATTTAAAAAGGTAAAAAGTTTTTATTGCATTTATGGATTTAGAAAAGGCTTTGATAGAGTGGATGGGGAACAATGTGGGCAAATGTTGCAAGTGTATGGAATGGGTGGTAAGTTACTGAAGGCTGTAAAAAGTTTTTATGAGGATAGTGAGGCTCAGGTTGGGGTGTGTAGGGAGAGGAGATTATTTCCCCGGTAAAAGTAGGTTTTAAAAAAGGGATTTGAATTTGCCCCAATGGTTGTTTAATATTTTATAGATGGGGTTGTAAAAAATAAATTTTAAGGGGTGTTGGGGAAGGGGTGGGTTTAAAATTAGGGAAATTTAAAATGAAAAAATGGGGGTTACAATTATTTTTTTGCTGATGATCCCTTTTCTTATGGGAATTCTAAAAAAAATTTTAAAGGTTGTGGAGGTTTGGGAGGGTGTGTAAAAGGGAGAAAGTTAAAAATGAACATAGATAAAAAGGGGGAAAGGGGATGAGGGTATCAAAACGATTTAAATAAAGAAAAATTTGGGTATCACATTGGGAGAGGATTATGGAAGAAGTAAATGTTTTCAGATATTTGGGGTTGACGGTCAGCGGATGGGTTTATGAAGGATCCCAAGGCTGAGTCATAGCCTCTGACTTTCTCTTCAGATCTCCAAAACACGTTCACTATAATCAATAAAAAGGCAGCTGACAACTCTCTTTGTGTTAGATTCTTTATCTAATTAATCCCACACCTCTTATAGCACTAGGCATTTGTTTCATAAGCAAATAATCTATAGTAATTAGACAATACAGTGACATCGCGCCCTCTCAAGGCCTCCACTGGGAAATAATCTCCTCTTGTGTAGCCATCTAACAGGCCTCTCTATTATGTGCTTTCACCTTTCAATAACCTGTCTCTCTTCTTGTTTATAACATCTGCCTCATTGCCCCTACCTGTTCTTATACTTAAGTCATCATTACCTAGCACCCTTGCGCCCATCAATGTGGTCACCTATCTGGTCCCTTTATAAACACTTGATTATATACGCCCATGCACTTCCTAAGCCTCTTGTTGTCTGTATATCTATCTTTATCTTAATTATTTCATTAATAGTCTATTCCTTCATGGTGTGCACTCATGGACCATTCCTAGTTTTCACTCTCACGTTACATTTATCTTTTATTCTTCTCTCTTGATCCTGGTGCATACCTTTTCCATGCATTTATTAATCTCAAACATATTCATCTATTCTTCCCCATATAGCTAACATTTTCTATCTTTATCCCATCATTGGCTGCCTTTGCTAATTACTCACTGCCTGAAGCACAGCTTATACATTACAGTTCTTTAGTCATCTCCCTGATGTTCTTCATCCTTGCCTACACGAAAATAAACCCTATCTTTATCAACTTCTTTAAATTCACAAAATATTTCTTCATCCTTCGATGCCTCACTCTCATTTTAATAGCCTTATCTCTATTTTAGCTTCAACAAATTATTTTCTTTCCTAGGCTTTCTCCAATATTAATCTCATCATTTTTCTTTCTTAATTTGATAACATCTCTCCACCCTCTCATTTGTCCTCTTTTGTTTATTCTACTTCTCCATAACCACTCTTTTTCTCTCCATATACTCTTCCTCCTTGCATCACTTCTTCTTTGTAAATTCCCTCTCTCAGCATGCTCTTTTCTCTCTTGCTACTCTCTTTACATCATCCTCCACCAATCCTTCTTCCTTCACCCGCTTTCCTATAACCACAAACTTCTGTAGACACTCTAACACTATATTTTTGAACTTACCCCACCTCTTCTACCCCTGCCCCTACTCTCACTAGCCCATCTGTCCTCCAACAGTTGTTTATATCTTACCCTAACTGTCTCCTCCTTCTAGTTTATAAATATTTACTTCTCTCTTACTTGCTGTGTTCATTCTCCTTGTATCCCTTCTACCTTTTATTCTCACTGTAGCTACAACTAAAAAAGTGATCTGTTATATCTGTGGCCCTCTATAAACATATGTGCATACAGTCTATAATAGTCTTTATCACAATACGTAGTCAACAAACTACTGTCATTTCCCCTATCATATCTTGTATATTTATTTATCCTCTTTTTCTTAAAATATGTATTACCTATAATCAATTTTTTCTATACAAAGTTCAATCCAATGCTCCCATTATCATTTACACCTGGCACCCCAAACGTACCTACCACACCCTCTCTGAAACGCTTTTCCTGCTTTAGAATTTAGGTCCCCTACCACGAATACTCTCTCACTTTGCTCAAAGTTCCTACACACTCATAACATCTCCCAAAATCTCTCTCTCTCCTCTGCTCCTCTCTTCTCCAGGTGCATGCCTTATTATGACCACTTTTCACATCAAACTTATTTCCAGTCCACATAATCCTTGAATTTATACATTTATGTTCCTCTTCTCTCTCCATAACCAGTCAGCAACATTATTGCTACCCCTTCCTTAGCTCTAACTCTCAGATGCTCAAACTTAGTCCATTTTGTTCACCCCACTGACTCACTGCACCCACTCAAACTGTTCAACTTAGGGTTAAGACATCCAACTTCTTTTCATTCATAACATCAGCAATCATCTCTTTCTTATCATCCTTTTCATCCACCCACATTTAAGCATCCAGAATTGAAGTTTTCCTTATCTTGTTTTCAGTATTTATACAGGAGAAAAGGTTATATTACATTGCTCCCGGCATTTAGTCGCTTCTTACGACACGCATAGCTTACGGAGGAAGAATTCTGTTCCCACCTCCCCATGGAGATAAGCGAAATAAACAAAGAACAAGAACTAGGAGAAAAATAAAAGAAACACCGAAACACCCAGAGGGGTTAGTATATATATCACATGAATGTGTAGTGTGACCTAAGTGTTAGTAGAAGTAGCAAGACATACCTGCAACCTTTCATGTTTATGAGACAGAAAAAGACATAGCAATCCTACTATCATGCAAAACAATTACAGGCTTATGTTTCCACTCATTTGGCAAACAGTGATACCTCCCTGGGTTGTTGCTGTCTATAAAATCTCTACATATATACACATATGTATATATATATATATATATATATATATATCGTGCCGATTAGGTAAAACTTGCGATTTGGCTTAAATAGCAGCATACCTTGCCATATAAGACAGTGAAAATTTGTGTATGCAATAATTTCGTCAAAATCATTCTGAACATAACGAAAAAAATATATTTCATTGTGTTTGTTTATTATTAAATTAATGTTAACGTATCAAAATATATTTTGTTGAGTTATTAAATTAAATTACTTGTTGTAATAAGGCTAGGTAAGTTTCAAAGTTTCTCTTGGTACAAAATTAAAATTTTTGTCTTACTAAAATGAAAAAATATATACACTTTAAACGTATAAGAAAATTATAGAAAGGAATTAATTTTAGATGAGTTCTTGCTAATTGACCAGTTTTACCTAATCAATACGACATATATATATATATATATATATATATATATATATATATATATATATATATATATATATATATATATATATATATATATGTGTGTGTGTGTGTGTGTGTGTGTGTTTGTGTGTGTGTTTGTGTGTGTTTGTGTGTGTGTTTGTGTGTGTGTTTGTGTGTGTGTTTGTGTGTGTTTGTGTGTGTGTGTGTGTGTGTGTGTGTGTGTGTATGTGTGTGTGTATGTGTTAGTTGTTTGTTTGTCCTAGGCACATATCGATTTGACACTAGGCCTGTTGTATGTATGTGTGTGAGTGTGTGTGTGTGTGTAAGGAAACACTTCGAAATGTTTCCGCCCCGTCAGGGAATGAACCGGGCCCTCCGTGCGTTAGCGAGCTTTACCATAATTTTGGGGCTGTGTGTGTATATATGTGTGTGTGTATGTGTGTGTGTATGTGTGTATGTGTATGTGTATGTGTTTGTGTGTGTGGTGTGTGTATGTGTTTGTATGTATGTACTCACCTAGTTGTGGTTGCAGGGTCGAGTCACAACTCCTGGCCCCGCCTCTTCACTGGACGCTACCGGGTGTGTGTGTATGTGTGTGTGCATGTGTGTGCATGTGTGTGTGTATGTGTACTCTAGTTGTAGTTGTGGGAGTCAGAGTGCAACTCCATGGCCCCGCCTCTTCACTGACAGCTTCGGTAACTCTTCCCTGCTCTTGCAGCTTTATCATACCTCTTCTTAAAAGCTATGTATGGATTACCTCACTACATCACTTTAGACTATTTCACTTCCTGACAACTCTGTGACTGAATAAATACTTCCTAACATCCCTGTGATTCATCTGAGTCTTCAACTTTCAACTGTGACCCCTTGTTTCTGTGTTCCATCTCTGGGAGCATCTATCTCTCTCGCGTGGTTCTTCTCAGTATTTTATATGTCGTTATCTTCTCTCCCCTGTCCTCAGTGTCGTCAGGTCGATTACCCTTAACCTCTCCTCGTTTGACATACCCTTAGCTCCGGGACTAGTCTTGTTGCATTCCTTGCACTTTTTGTGTATATGTATGTGTAATATGATTGTATGGCCTCACCTAGTTGTGGTTGCAGGGATCGAGTCCACAGCTCCTGGCCCGGCCTCTTCACTGGTCTCTATAGGTCACTCTTATATCATGAGCTGTATTACTGTTCTTAAGCTATGTATAGATCCTGGATCCTCTACATCACTTCCCAGACTATTCACTTCCTGACAACTCTGTGACTGAAGAAACCCTTCCTAACATCCCTGTAATTCATCTGAGTCTTCAACTTTCAACTGTTGCTGTGTCCCATCTTTGGAACATCCTGTCTCTGTCCACCTTGTCGATTCCTCTCAGTATTTTATATGACGTTATCGCATCCCTATATCTCTCCTATCCTCCAGTGTCGTCAGATCAATTTCCCTTAACCTGTCCTCGTACGACATGCCTGCAAACCGGGACTAGACTGTTGCAAACCTTTGCACTTTCTCTCTAGTTTTCGTATGTGCTTGGCTAGGTCCGAGGTACCAAACTGGTGCGCATTCTCAATAGACCTAAAGTACACACGGTGTACAGGGTCCTGGGCAGTTCCCTTATTGAGATGTCGGAATGCTGTTCATAGGTTTAACTAGGCGCCCGTATCTGCACTGCAGCAGTTATTTGGTTGATGTGCACCTCAGGAGATGTGCCCAGTGTTATACTCACCACGAGATCCTTTTCCTGCCTCCACTGTATCGTTCGCTAGCCTATTCCACTTCTAACTACTCTATGGCTGAAGAAGTGCTTCCTAACATCCCTTTGACTCATCTGACTCTTCAACTTCCAGTTGTGTCCCCTTGTTCTGTATTCCCTCCTCTGGAACATCCTGTCACTATCTGCCTTGTCAGACCTGCGTGCGCATGTCGTTATCATGTCTCCTCTAACCCTTCTGTCCTCAATTGTTAGTCCTATTTCCCTCAACCTTGCTCTTCATAGGTAGTCCCTGAGTTGTGGAACTAGCCTTGTCGCAAATCTTGCACTTTCTCTAATTTCTTGACGTGCTTGACCAGGTGTGGGTTCCAGACTGGTGCTGCATACTCTAGTATGGGCCTGACGTACACGGTGTACAATGTCTTGAACGATTCCTTGTTAAGGTAACGGAACGCTAAATCTTAGGTTGCCAGTCGCCCATATGCTGCCGCGGTTATCTGGTTGATGTGTGTTTCCGGAGACGTAGCGGCGTTACACTCACCCCAAAGGTCTTTCTCTTTGAGGTTTGTGGCCTTTGTCCACTAGCCTGTACTTTGTCAGCAGTCTTCTTTGCCCTTCTCCGATCTTCGCTGACTTTGCATTTGGTGGGGTTAAATTCAAGAAGCCACTTGCTAGACCAGATGTCAAACATGGGTCTCTTTGAAGTCCTGGACTTCATCAGTGTGATTCTACTATTAATTCCATCATTGCGAACAGAGGACACTTCTGAGTCTATCCCATCCGTCATGTTCCATATACCAAGAATAGCACTGGTCCTAGGACTGACCCCTGCACATTTACACCGCTCAATCACAGAGCGCCCACTGTGATACCTCATCACGTGTGTGTATATATGTGTGTGGGTGTGTGTCTATGTGTTTGTATGAGTGTGTTTGTTTGTGTGTGTGTGTGTGTGTGTGTGTGTGTGTGTGTACTCACCTAATTGTGGTTACAGGTCGAGACTCAGCTCCTGGCCCCTTGTCTTCACTGGCCGCTACTGGGTCACTCTCTATGTGAGCCTTTATCATACCTCTTCTTGAAGCTATGAATGGATCCTGCGTCCACTGGATCACTTCCCAAGCTGGCCCTTCCTGACCACTCTGTGACTGAAGAAATACTTCCTATATCATCCCTGTAATTCATCTGAGTCTTCATCTTCATGTGACCTCTTGTTGCTGTGTCCCATCTCTGGAACATTCTGACTCTATGCCATGATTCTCTCAGTATTTATATGTCGTTATCATGTCTCCCCTATCTCTCCTGTCCTCCAGTGTCGTCAGGTCGATTTCCCTTAACCTCTCCTCGTAGGACATACCCCTTAGCTCCGGGACTAAGTCTTATTTCAAACCTTTGCACTTTCTCTAGTTTCTTTATGTGCTTGGCTAAGTGTGGGTTCAAACTGGTCTGCATACTCCAATATGGGCCTAACGTGCACAGTGTACGCAGGGTTCTGAACGTTCCTTATTAAGGTCAGTCACTGTTCCCTAAATTTGCTAGGCGCCCGTATGCTGCAGCAGTTATTTGGTTGATATGCGCCATCCCAGGAGATGTGCCTAGTGTTATACTCACCCCAAGATCTTTTTCCTTGAGTGAGGTTTGTAGTCTTTGGCCCCTAGACTGTACTCCGTCTGCGGTCTTCTTTGCCCTTCCCCAATCTTTGCTTGACTTTGCACTTCGTGAGGTTGAACTCCGGAGCAATTCCTGGACCAGGCTGCACATCCTGTCAGATCCTTTATCAGTTCTGCCTGGTCCTCGTCGATTGAATTCTTCTCATCAACTTCACATCATCTTCAAACGAGAGACACTTCGGAGGCTATTCCTTCCGTTATATCAGTTCACACTGAAACAGCACCGTCTCTCGGGTTGACTACGGAACCTATTCGTCACAGCCGCCCCACTCTGACACCTTGCCACATGCCATGACTGCTGCTGTCTTCCTGACGAAGTTCTGATTACATTGGAGTGTCTTCCCTGTTATCCCTGCCTGGTCCTCCAGCTTTTGCACTAATCTTGTGTGGAACTGTGTCAAACGCCTTCCTTGCAGTCCAAGAAAATGTAATCTACCCACCCTTTCTCTCATGTCTTACTGCTGTCACCCTGTCATAGGAACTCCAGTAGGTTTGTGACACAAGATTTCCCATCCCTGAAACCGTGTTGGCCGTCGTTGATAAGCTCATTCCTTTCTAGGTGTTCCACCACTCTTCTCCATGACTTTGCATACTATCCATGTCAGTGACACTGGTCTTTAGTTTAGTGCTTCATGTCTGTCTCTTTTTTAAAAGTGGGACTACATTGTCTTCCATACCTCCAGGTAGTCGCCCTGTTTAGATAGATGTGTTGAAGATTGTTTAGGTACCTTAAGCGCCTCTGCTCCCTCTCTCAGGACCCATCGGAGATGTTATCCGACCCCATCGCCTTTGAGGTATCTAGCTCTCCTCAGCAGCCTCTTACTTCTTCCTCAGTTTGTATGTATTGTGTCCAACACTTGGTGGTGTACCCACCTCTCTGTCTTTTAGGTTCTTCTACTCTCCTCTGTAGAGCATACTGAATCTCTTATTTTGAGTTCTCCATACTTCACTGTCGTTCTTGTGATCTCTCTCCTTTGCTTCTTAGCCTGATTACCTGGTCCTTGACTGTTGCTTTCCTCCTCCAATGATATTATTAATGAGAGAAGTGTAGGAGCTAACCTCCTAATTAATATCTTTAACATATTTATATTTGATTTACTTTGCTACCCTAGATTTTCTCACTTTGATAATAAACATTTTAAATATATTTCTTTGGTTGTATCCTCTCAGTTGGGATCAATGGTGAAGTATTGATAATATGTCGGATAACTGGTTAGAATACTGACTTTGTTGCAAAAGCCAGTGTGTTTCTGGATGCTAGAAGGGCTTTCCTTTACAATGTTCACTGGAGATGTCTGTACTAATAGATATCGTGTCATTTTAGCAACACTGTTTTTAACTAGGTTAATTGGCTTTCTCTCTGCATATATTTTCAGTACTTTTTGTCGTTGGGCCTCCCTTCTTACCTGTGCATATTCATTCCTGGTTCTACGACTGCCTCACTTATTTTCCTGGGTCCTTTGCCTTCTATACTTATTCGACTGCTTGCACTTGGTTTTATTATTCTGCCACCTTTGGGTGAACCCGGGCTCATCCTGGCTTTTTCATTATTTCTGTTACCTTTGGGTACAGAAGGCCTACTCAGCTTCTTTGCATATTGTTGTCACATATTCCATCATCTCGTTTATTGACTTCCCTGCCAGTTCTCTTTCCCACTGAACCCGTTTGGAAGTTCTTCATGCCCGCGTAGTTCCCCTTCTTGTAGTTTGGCTTCATTCGTTTGGCAATTCCTGCTTCCCCCTCCACTTGGCAACTCTACTGTGTATTCGAAGCTTAAAACCACATGAAGTCACTGGCCCCAATGGGTCTTTCATATGTGATGTCCTCGTATACTACTCAAAGTGAATACTAGGTCAGTCTCTCTTTAGTTCATCCTCTCTCTCTGGCAGTGTCACTTACGTGTTGGTACATGACGTTTTCCAGTACCACCTCCATCATCTTAGCCCTTCACGTTTCTTGGCCCCATGTGGCTGCAAGTTCTCCCAATCGATTTCTTGTGGTTGAAGTCACCCATGATCAGTAGCTTTGCCCTGCTCTGCGGGCTCTTCCAGCCACTTCAGCCAGTGTGTATGTGTGTGTGTTCTCACCTATTTGTGGTTGCAGGAGTCATAGCTCCTGACCCTGCCTCTTCAATGATTGCTACTAGGTCCTCTCTCGCCCTGCTCCATGAGCTTTATCAAACCCTCGTCGTAAAAACTATGTATGGTTCCTGCCTCCACGTCACTTTCATTATTCCACTTCCTGACAACTCTCTTGACTGAAGAAGTATTCTAACACATGCATTTGACTCTAGGAGTCTTCAGCTTCCAATTGTGACCCCTTGTTCTGTGTCCCCTCTCTGGAACATCTTGTTTCTGTCCACCTTATCTATTCCTCATGATATTTTCTTTTTCTATCGTTATCATGTCTCCCTAACCCTCTCTCCTCTAATTGTCATTGAATGATTTCCATAACTTTCTTTGTAGGACAATCCCTTAGCTCAGGACTAGTCTTGTTGCAAACCTTTGCGCTTTCTCTAATTTCTTGACAGTAACCCGACCAGGTGTGGGTTCCTAAGTGGTGCTGCATAATCCCGGCTCAGGCTGACGTATGGTGGCTGAGTCAGACTGCCTTAGTGAGGTATTGGACGCAATTCCAGGTTTGCCAGCCGCCCGTAGCTGCTGCAGCAGTTATCTGATTGATGTGTGCCTCAGGAGATGTGTTCAGTATACTCCACCCAAGATCTTTTCCTTGGTGAGTTTCCAGTCTTTGGCCACCTAGACTATACTCCGTCTGCAGTCTTCTTCCCGATCTTCATGACTTTACATTTGGTGACTAAATTCAGGACAGTTACTGATTGGCTTGTAGCCTGTCAGGTCTCTTTGTAGTCCTGCCTGATCCTCGACTGATTTAATTCTTCTCATTAACTTCATCATCTGCAAACAGGGACACTTCTGAGTCTATCCCTTCCGTTACGTCATTCACATATACCAAAAACAGTACAGGTCCTAGGACTGACCCTTGTGGAGCCTCGTCACAGGTGCCCCTCCCGGCTGCCATCCACGTCACCACAGCTCGTTGTTGCCTCCCATCCCAGTCTTCTCTGGTCATTGCAATTTTTCTGTTACGTGTGCCTGATTCTCTAGCTTTTGCATTAACCTCTTGTGAGGAACTGTGTCGAACGCCTTCTTGTAGTCCAAGAAAATGCAGTCTATCCATCCCTCTCGCTCGTGTCTTGCTTCTGTTGCCTGTAATAAAACTCCAGTAGGTTTGTGGCCCGCAGAATTTTCTTTTCCCTAAAACCGTGCAGGTTGTCGTTTATAAACTTGTGTCTTTCTTGGTGCTCCACCACTCTCCTCTAAGTGATCTTCCTCAGGCACACTTCTGCCACACGTCAGTGACAGGAGCTAGTTTAATGCCTCGTGTCTGTCTCTTTTGCAGTGAGACTACATTGCCATCTTCCACACCTCAGGTAGTTGCTACAGTTCAATGGATGTGATGAAGATTTTTGTTAGTGGTACACTCAACATCTCTTCTCCCTCTCCTAAGGACCTACGGAGAAATGTTGTCCGGACCCACCGCTTTTGAGGTATCAGTTCACATAGCAACTTCTTCCACCACCTCCTCCTCGGTTGTATTATTATCAGCACTTGTTGGTATACCTCCCTATTCTGAATTCATGGAGTCGTTCCTGTCTCCTCTGTAAATACTTCTTTAAATCTCATGTTTACAGGCTCCTCACATGCCTCTTGGTCGTTTCTTGTGAACTCCCACCTTCCTTCCTCAGCCTGATTACCTGGTCCTTGACTGTTTGTTTTCCTCCTGATGTGGCTGTACAACAGCTTCGGGTCAGACTTGACTTTTAATGCTATATCATTTTCGTATTGTCGCTGAGCCTCCTTTCTTGTCTGTGCATATTCGTTTCTGGTTTGTGTGTGTGAGGTCTGTATGTTACAGCCAGTGCTGTAAGAGGTCCAAGAGGTGGCACATGTTAGACAACGCTCAGACCATCACACGAGCACAGCTTTTTCTTCCAAGTACTTTACAAATTATTTTATTCCTGAGAGTGCTAATCCATAAAGTCCAGACATACTTGGTGTCACTTAAGAAATAAGTGGTCATCATGCATATTCGAAGAAGGAAAAGAGTACCTTCAATTTTTGGATCAAAGGGCCTTCAATGACACCAAGCATCCCCCCTCCTCCCCCGTCTTGAATGTCACTGCTTTGGAACTGCTGCGGTGACTGAGTTAGAACTGCTGCAGTTATGGAATTGGGAACTGCTGCGGTGACTGAGTTGGAACTGCAGCGGTGACTGCGTTGGGACCAGCGGTGATTGCATTGGGAACTGCAGCGGTGACTGCGTTAGGAACTGCAGCGGTGACTGCGTTGAGAACTGCTGCGTGTTTGCGTTCGAACTGCGGTGTTCGCGTTCTGAACTGCTACGGTATTTCCTCAAAAGACAACCTGAGGAGAATCAGGAAGACTCAACATGGAAAACTCTGGCTGCTCAGTCCAAGATTCCCGAGTCAGTTCCACCATTCTTCTGCCTTCCCTTGAAGATTTTATCACAGACTGATGTTTGTTGGTGGTACTGCGCTCTACCACCACCACTACTCTACCACAACCACCATTACCACCACCACCACTACCACCACCACCTCTACCACTACCACCACCCTGCACCACCACGCCACTCTGCTGCGCAACCACCATTACCACCACCAGCCTGCCACCACTGCCACTGCTACCACAGCTACCATTACCACCACCACCACCGCCACCACCACCTCCACTCACCACCGCTACGACCACCACTACCACAACCACCATTACCACCACAACTATCACCCTCCAAAACCAATAGCACCACTATACTTCACCACTACCACCTCCACCACCACCACCTCCGCTACCACCACTACCACCACCATTTCTAACTACCTCACAACCGTAGCACCACTATCACCACCACTGCCACTACCATTGCACAACTGCCACCTCCACAGCCAATGGCACCACTATCACCACCACTACCACCACTACTGCAACTACTGCCTCTAACACCAACAGCACCACTACCAATGGCACCTGCCCCACAACCTGTGCACCCCCACCGCTACCTCTACCACCACCACTAGCACCACTACCACCATACTAGTACCACCATTACCACCACTACTAGTACCACCATTACCACCACTACTAATTGCCACCATTACCACCACCACAACCACCACCATTACCACCACTTTATTACCATTACCATCACCACCACTGTTACAAAATATTTTGATATCTATTAGTAATAGACATCTCATTAAACACTAGAAAGGATAGCCCTTCTAGCATCCAGCCTGTTACTGGGCTTTGCTCAAGTCAGTAATCTGCTTCAGTTATCCGATATATTCAATAGTCTTCAGGAGGATTTACAACTAGTAGGGTGCTAACCCAGTATAAAATTTAATATATTTATTAACAAAGTTAGTGTCTAGGTTCAAAGTAAATAAATGTACATATGATCAGGATGTTCATTAGAAGTAATGCATAAGGAGGTTAATTAAATTAGAGGTTAGCTCCTACACTGCTCTCATATACCATAAGGTTGTGCGAGGCACATATATCAAATGACTCTGAAATATACATCAGGTACAATGTCAGTAAGTACAATAATACAGATATATGCAAATAAGAGATATATGTGTGTAGGTGAGCGCCAGGTAACTCTAAGATTCGACTCAGTGTCAAGCTGAACTTCTCATAAGCTAGCTTCTCTAAACAAACTGACAATCAAAGAACAGCGATTGACCAGTAAAATGACCAATTCGCAGAACAGCAATATAACAGGCAACAGCATCACAGCGTCAGGAAACAGAGATAATCGACCCTAACAAGAGGACCATCAATAGATCCTCCAAAGCAGTCACAAAAACTTCCTTTCTACTGAAGCTAGGTTCAAGCATAAACAATCCCAAACTGCTGACGTTTTGCAGATGCATATCAAATTAGGTCCGGAGCTGTAGCTGAGACCTGAGTTGTCTCAGTGTCAATGTGACACACAACCCCAGAAAAACGTCGAAAATCACTGTCTAGTCTATCCTCTGTGAACAGAGTTACACAGATCCTGAGAGAGAAAGTATGTTTCGTCTCACCACCGAATAAATACTCTACCAAACAGAGTCTAAATGGCAGAAAACAAGCAGAGACAGGAAAGTGTTAGGCCCTAGCGATGTCTGCTGTCAAGTGCTCTCGAGGAAGAACAACATGCCACCTCCAGGTGGAATCACGTGACTCCTCCCAGCAACTAGAGCCGGCAGTATAACAAGCCTAGTGTCATAATCGGTAGTTGCCAACTCCCAGGGCTACAAACATGAGCATAATATATAATGTTACATCCTACCTAATAAACATAGCTAAGTCAAATAATGTCAAATATAAGTAAAATAGGTCAAATAATAATATAAGCAAGATATTAACGTTAGCTATTATCGAGAATATCAATAATATAAAATTATAGAAAATGGAAATATACATCAATCACATATAAACAGATATATACATTGAGGCCAAATTCTGGGGATGCAGCCACCACCATCACCATCACTACCACCACCACCACCACTACCACCATCACCACCACAACCCACCACCCACCACCCTTTCTACCACTTCCAAAGTACCACTACCACTTAGAATGTGCCACCACCACTCTGCCATCACCTACAACTACCACCATCACCACTACCACCACCACTACCACCACCCTACCACCACTACCACCACCACCACCATAACATCACCACCACCACTACCACCACCACCATCACCACCACCACCACCACTAACACCACTCTCCCTTTATCACCATCACTACTATCACCACCACTATCACCATCACAACTACCACCACCCCACCACTTTTCATGCCTGAGTCTACCACTACCACCAGAACCACCAACACCAACACTCCTAGAAGAGCTGTTTTATGTTAACACCGAGCACAACATACAAGGTATTTATTCTGACTAGCTGTACTTTCTGCACGAGTTTCATGATTACGCTAGATGCGGTACATGTAACTATCTGCAGAGCAGAGGTGAGAGACTTTGAAGTAAAGTATATAATCGCTGACTCCGGACACACGAACAGTTCAACACTGTAGCAGACACTGACGTGGTTGTGTGCCCAGGTCAGTAAGCTGTACAGGAAAATTAATGTATCTTGAACTAGGGTCCTGAACCACATTTACATGACAATTCATCTTTATTAGAACAAAGTTTGTGTAGACAATCACCTGGTAAACTGAGATGATGTGACTTGTATTGGCAGCAGCTAGGATTCAAACCGATAACACCATGGAACAAATCAAGGAGCATACTGTCTGTGTTACTCTCACCTGTATACTAACACATACACTGACATCGCCTGGGATAACATTGTACAGTTCACCATAAAAAAACTTTATGAGAATAATACCTGTTATGGACACTGCGTCTGTGTACTACTGACGTAAATATCACAGCTTGATTCCTTATCCTTCAACTTCGAGTTTTATATCATTACATGATAAACATCGTTGTTTATATGTATATTGGTTATTATGAAGGAAAGAAACTTTTGAGATACAGAATATTGATCTGGAAGAACACTCAGCTCTATTATACTTTGAAGTTAAAACAAAAAGCGAGAACGTCCTAACAGTAAAGAAAATAAAACCACTCTCACTAGCAAGCACATAATAAATAAAATAAATAAATAATGTTTACACTAAATTAAAAATTACGTAGTCAGATTAAAACTTCATTATTAACATCAGGGATAACCCTAAAAAGGTTATCGAGGTCCCTACAAGTACCTTGAGGACCCTATGAACACCCTAAGGTCCCTAAGAAACAGTAAATAGTATGTTGTTAAACACCTCCAGCTGCCCGGGTCACTGCTCTGTGTTGTTAAACACCTCCAGCTGCGGGTCTCTTCCTCCTTCTCTTCTTGTTAAACACCTCCAGCTGCCCGGAGTCACTGCTCCTGTGTTCAGCTTCCTCCAGCTGCCCGGGTCACTGCTCCTGTCTTTATTAAACACCTCCAGCACCAGGTCACTGTTCCTGTGTTGTTAAACACCTCCAGCTGCCAGGTCACTGCTCCTGTGTTATTAAACACCTGGCTGCCCGGGTCACTGCTCGTGTGTTGTTAAACACCTCCAGCTGCCAGGTCTGTCCCTGGTATTAAACACCCATCCAGCTGCCCAGGTCACTGCTTATTACGACCCCAGAATGGAGGCTAATGTATATACGTATGTAAATTTATAATGTATATTTTCCATTTTCTATAATTTTATATTTCTGATATTCTCGATAATAGCTAATTCGTTAATATCCTGCTATATATTATTATATTGGACTTTATTTGACTAGGATGTAAAGTATAAGTGTGCTCGTTTTTGTAGTAGCTGCCTTGGGTTGGCAAACTGCGATTATGACACTCACGCTTGTTATGTTGCCGGCGTCTAGTTGCTGGGAGGAGTCAGTCATGACCACACCTGGGCAGTTGACTGCTTCTCCTTGCTCCAGAGCACTACGCAGCTGGACATCGTTAGTCCAACACCTCTCTCACTGCTCTCTGCTTGTTTTCTCTCCATTTAGACTCTGTGTGGTAGAGTATGTATTTGGTGGTGGACAAAACATCCTTCTCGGGACTCTGTGTAACTCTGTTCACAGAGGATGAGATAGACAGTGATTTTCGGCGTTTTCTGGGTTGTGTCACATTGACACTGAGATAACTCAGGTCTCTAGCTACAGCTCGGACCTAATTCGATAAGGCATCTGTGCGCAATGCAGTTGCAGGATATTTATGCTGAACCTAGCTTCAGTAGAAGGAGTTTTGTGACTGTTTTGGAGGATCTATTGATGAGTCCCTAGTTAGGGTCGATTTTCTATCTCCTGGTTCCTGACGCTGTGTTGCTGTTGCTTGTTATATTGCTGTTGTGCAATTGGTCATTTACTGGTCAGTCAAGCTGTTCTGATTGTCAGTTTGTTGACTAGCTTATGAGAAGTTCAGTCGGACACTGGTTGAGTCGAGTCTTAGGGGGGATACCTAGACACACTCATACATATATTCATATTTGCATATATCTGTATTATTGCACTTACTGACATTGTACCTGTGATGCTTCAAGAGTCATTTGGATATATAATGCCTCAGCACAGCCTTATGATATATGAGAGCAGTGTGAGCTAACCTCTAATTTAACCTCTAATGCATTGCTTAATGAACATCCTGATCATATGTACATTTATTTACTTTGAAACCTAGACACTAACTTTGTTAATAAACATAATCTTATGCTTTGGATTTAGCTGCTTTACCGGTTGTAATCCTCATGGAAACTATTGAATATATCGGATAACTGGACCCAGGATACTGACTTTACATTGCCCAAAAGCCCAGTAACAGGCTGGATGCTAGAAGGGCTATCCTTTCTAGTGTTCACTGGAGATGTCTATTACTAATAGATATCGTGTCATTTCTTAACACTGCTCGTATGTTGTTAAACACCTCCAGCTGCCCGGGTCACTGCTCGTGTGCTGTTAAACACCTCCAGCTGCCCGGGTCACTGCTCGTGTGTTGTTAAACACCTCCAGCTGCCCGGGTCACTGCTCGTGTGTTGTTAAACACCTCCAGCTGCCCGGGTCACTGCTCGTGTGTTGTTAAGCCTCCAACTTCAGGTCACTGCTCTGTTGTGTTGTTAAACACCTCCAGCTGCCAGGTCACTGCTCCTGTGTTGTTAAGCACCTCAGCTGCCCGGGTCACTGCTCGTGTGTTGTTAAACACCTCCAGCTGCCAGGTCACTGCTCGTGTGTTGTTAAACACACCTCCAGCTGCCAGGTCACTGCTCATTATTATTTATTCGCCTCAGCTGCCAGGTCACTGCTCCTGTGTTGTTAAACACCTCAGCTGCCCAGGTCCTGTAATTGTGTTGTTAAACACCTCCAGCTGCCCAGGTCACTTTCTCGTGTGTTAAGCACCTCCAGCTGCAGGTCACTGATCCTGTGTTGTTAAACACCTCCAGCTGCCAGGTCTGTGTCGTGTGTTATTTAAGCACCTCCAGCTGCCCAGGTCCATATCCTGTGTTGTTAAACACCTCCAGCTGCCAGGTCACTGCTCGTGTATTTATTAAACACCTCCATTTAGGTGCACTGCTCGATGTGTTGTTAAACACCTCTAGCTGCCCAGGTCACTGCTCCTGTGTTGTTAAACACCTCCAACTGCCAGGTCACTGCTCGTGTGTTGTTAAACACCTCCAGCTGCCAGGTCACTGCTCGTGTGTTGTTAAACACCTCCAGCTGCCAGGTCACTGCTCCTGTGTTGTTAAACACCTCAGCTGCCCAGGTCACTGCTCCTGTGTTATTAAACACCTCCAGCTCCCAGTCCTGCTCTTTGTTGTTAAACATCTCCAGCTGCCCGGGTCACTGCCTGTGTTGTTAAACTCCAGCTGCCAGATTTTCTGCAGATCGGTATTAAACACCTCCAGCACTTCCCCGAGGTCACTGCAGATGTTGTCTTTCATCGACTAAATGAGCCACGCGGGTTTGCTTCTTACTGTAAAAATAACAGCTGGCAATTACCAACAGAAGCTTCAATTAGCGGACAGGATCGAGCCTCCACCACTAACGCGTTGGATGACCACCTGGGTTTACCACGTTTTTGTAAATATAATAATAATGTAGTTTTACCTCACTTGCCGCTGGACAATTTGGTGTCTTGCAATTATAGAGTAAGAGCCGGGCCATCAATACGTGAGCGCAACACATATAACACATGTGACACATGTCTTTATAACATGACATGTAACATATGCTACGTTTATTTTATATAACAGACAAGCTGTGTCTGGGGACACAGTGCTACACCACCTCTCCAAGCAGAATCCCCAGTCGCAACTCAAGATAAAACAACCCTCTGCAGCAGAGCATAAGAGCGAGTATACTTTGATGTTGGTAATGTTGCGCTGGCGAGTAATTTGCTCTATACCGCCCTAAAGTAAAGCCTGGCTCAAGAGCTTCCGTCTCATATTAGCAAGTGGAGGATCAAGCCCACATATACCACTTCCTGAGTTTATTGCTTTATATATATATATATATATATATATATATATATATATTATCTGTTGATTGCCACTCGGTGTGTGTGGTCATTTTTTTGCCCATCCACCTCTGGTGTAGTGTTACAATATTTTCTTGTTTAAGGAAGGTTCACCTATTGCTAAGTTATCTCAAGTAAGTCCCCAGATGACCTGGTTTTTATTTACAGCGATTATGAGAGCAAACTTCCTGAGTGCTGCCTGGGTTAGGAAGGCGAGAAGTGCACGATATTTGTGGCAGAGAGAGAGAGAGAGAGAAGAGAGAGAGAGAGAGAGAGAGAGAGAGAGAGAGAGAAATTTAATTGCTGCTACTGGTTCGCTGATCAGTCTGCACTAAGTGCTAGTAGTGAGGTGTCGTGGGTATACTTTCTAGGAGTGATGCGTGGGTATACTTGCTAGAGTGAGGTGTAGCGGGTATATTTTCTAGGAAGTGAGTGTCATGGTATACTTGCTAGGAGTGAGGTGTCGTGGGTATACATGTAGAAGTGAGGGTGTCACTTGGTATACTTGCTAGGAGTGAGGTGTCGTGGGTATACTTGCTAGAAGTGAGGTGTCAACGGGTATACTTGCTAGGAGTGGTGTCATTGGTATACTTGCTAGGGTGAGGTGTCGCGGGTGTACATGCTAGAAGTGAGGTGTTGTGATTATGCTTGCTAGACTTGATCACCCTTCCACACCAAGCATTGTGTTGAATACTGGCTGCACCCATCTCTTCTTCCTCTCCATCCTATGTTAACAAGCAAATTCAGCTAAACCCGGTGAAATAGAGCCCAGCATGAGATGAACGGCATCCTGACGATTTCTCAAGGCTGTGTTTACGTTCGATATTGAAAGATCGACGTGTGAGGTGACGAACGAATCACAACCCACTCTAGATGACTTTTCGGTCCTTCCTGAATTACTATCCTCTCAATATACAATAACAATAGTCCAGGAAGATCAGATATCGTTTGGAAGTTATCTCGTTGTAGGTTATCTCTGATTGCTAGGTTATCTCTGATTGTGGGTTATCTCTTATTATTTTGGTTATCTCTGATTGTAGGTTATCTCTGATTGTAGGTTATCTCTGATTGTAGGTTATTTCTGATTGTAGGTTATCTCTGATTGTAGGTTATCTCTGATTGTAGGTTATCTCTTATTGTTGGTTATCTCTGATTGTAGGTTATCTCTGATTGTAGGTTATATCTGATTCTTAGGACTTATATCTGATTGTAGGTTATATCTGATTGTAGGTTATTTCTGATTGTAGGTTATCTCTGATTGTAGGTTATCTCTGATTGTAGGTTAGTTGTGACTTGTAGCTACGGTGTTGTAACTCGCTGCAGCCACAGTAGTGTTTCTTGTAACCACTGTGTTGTTGCTTGTAGTAGCTACGGTGTTGTTCCTTCTTGTAGCCACGGTGTTGTTGCTTGTCGCAGCTACGGTGTTGTTGCTTGTCGTAGCTACGGTGTTGTGGCTTGTCGCAGCTACGGTGTTGTTCCTTGTCGCAGCTACGGTGTTGTTGCTTGTCGCAGCTACGGTGTTGTTGCTTGTCGTAGCTACGGTGTTGTGGCTTGTCGTAGCTACGGTGTTGTTGCTTGTCGTAGCTACGGTGTTGTTGCTTGTATTAGCTACGGTGTTGTTCCTTCTTGTATCCACGGTGTTGTTGCTTGTCGCAGCTACTGTGTTGTTGCTTGTCGTAGCTACGGTGTTGTTGCTTGTCGTAGCTACGGTGTTGTTGCTTGTCACTTGGCTTCTGATTGTTGTTGCTTGTCGCGGCTGATGTGGTGCTTCTCGTAGCTACCCCGGTGTTGTTGCTTATGTCGTAGCTACTGTGTGAAACCTTGTCGCGGCTACTGTGTTGTTGCTTGTCGCAGCTACGGTGTTGTTGCTTGTCGTAGCTACGGTGTTGTTGTATATGTATTCTGTGTTGTTGCTTGTCCTTAACTACAGTGTTCATTGTGATGTATTTCACATCGTTGTTGTATCTTCTGAGTGTTTGTCTTATACCCAGCTACAGTGTTGTAGCTGGCTGCCAATTTGTTCCTTATTTGTAGCTACGGTCTTGTTTGCTTATTGCTATTTACAATGTTATTGCTTGTCAGCTACAGTGTTGTTATGGCTCTGTGGTGTTATTGCTTCATCACAGCTGGTGTTGTTATTGTTGTAGCTACGGTGTTGTTGCTTGTTGCTAGCTACGGTGTTGTTGCTTGTTGTAGCTACAGTGTTGTTGTATTTGGCGCTTCTACGGTGTTGTTTTGATGCATTCATGATGTTGCCTTGTTGCTACCGGTGTTGTTGCTGTCATAGCTACGTTGTTGCTTATTGTACTTGGTGTTGTTGTATTAGTGCGGTGTTGTTGCTGTTGTATCCCAGTGTTGTTGCTGTTCTTTTCTGGTGTTGTTGCTTATTGTTGGTGATGTTGTTGCTTGTAGCTGCAATTATTCGTTCTTAGTACCTTAGCTGGTGTTCATTGCTTATGGGGCTGGTGTTATTAACATTGTAGCTGCCATTGTTTGCCTTGTTGTACTTCACCAGTGTTGTTTGCTTGTTGTAGCTACGGTGTTGTTGTGTTCTTAGCTACGGTGTTTGTTGTGTTCTTGCACTTCATTTGTTGTATTATTTAGTCACGGTGTTATTTATTGTTGTAATTTGTTGTGTGGTGTACTTCAGTGTTGCTTATTTGCTTAGTATTGTTGCTTGTTGTATACCATTCATTTGCTGTTATGAGTACATTGTTGTGCTTATTGTAGCTACCGGTCTGATATTTGCTGTTGTTAGAATTTTGGTGTTGTTGCTTGTTGTAGCTACGGTGTTTGTTGCTTGTTGTGAGTACAGTGTTGGATGTTGTGAATTGGTGGTGTTGTTGCTTGTTGTAGCTACGGTGTTGTTAACTTAACATGGTAGATGTTGTTGTATTGATGTACTGGTGTTGTTTATTATTTACGGTACAGTTGTTCGCTTGTTGTAGGTACGCGGTGTTGTTGCTTGTTGTAGCTACGGTATTGTTGCTTGTTGTAGCTACGGTATTGTTGTATTGTAGGTACAGTCGTTTGTTGCTTATTGTAGCTACGGTATTGTTGCTTGTCCTATAAATTACTTAATTAAAAAAATCTTTCGTTTTTTTAAATTGAGTTCAAACCTACCACTCCGAACGAGGCAATGCTTCCTAGTCATTTTCCTTGGCATGGAATCGACCAATGCTGAACACAGTGTGCAAGGTATTCGTCGTGGTACCAGATTTAATAACAAGTAGCAATTAGCTTCTCCCTAGTTGAAAGTCCTGTTTCACGATCCTGCGTTTAGTTGGCCATATAAATTCTCAGTGGTTGAGGTCCGGAGAGTTTCCAGACCAATTTAGAACATTTTAACCCTCTCTTGAAGAATATCAGCAGTTTTCTGGAGTACAGCTAATTAAATACTAACTGGAAAATGCCTTCTCCATCAGGAAAGTCTCTACCGTAGAGACAAGTGAGTTGCAAGTTGCCCTAGTTATCGTTCCCTCAACAATAATAAACCGTCCCAAGATTTTAACATTAAAACTATCCCCAAAACATTTCTTGGTGGGTGTTTTGAGGTAACATTCGAATACGTCCATTTTGAAGAGGTTCGCCTTTGCTCCATCTCACTACCACTGACCTGTACCCATGTACTTCAAAATGCGCCTCATCTGAAAATGCTTCTTCATTCATCTGTCGTCCGTCCCTATGATCGAGTGCCAACCGCAGATATTTTTCATCATAGCAGAAGCCAATAATTGTCTTTACCTGCTTTCTGGCAGTTCTGCCCCAACTTCAAGGGCGAAGTCATATCTCTCTGTAGATCTTTGCTAGTTTCTTAGGATCCTTCACACTATTTTAATATGACATCCTTGTGTCGTGAGGTGTTGTCTTGGAGTGTTCTTCCATATCTTCCTCTAACCAGCAATCCACAATCACCAGTGTAGTCAACTCTTCAAAATCCGATCAACTCAAATTTTCAGGAGATCTCTCTGATATAAATCAGAATGTTTTTGGAAATCTACAATACACTGAAGGCGAGAATTTGGTGAGGCAGCATTCACTCACTGATCGCACTTGCAAGATTAGCCTTGCAGAACAACAGTTGTTGTAGCACTAACTAGAGTCTCAGGGTAACAACACAGCTGGATGGATTGCTACAAGTCGATAGCAAACTCTTTGAAGAAAAGAACTAAATACATTAAAGTAAACTAACACATATTATGAGATGATCACAAAAGAATATTGCTAAATATATATATATATATATATATATATATATATATATATATATATATATATATATATATATATATATATATATATATATATATATATATATATATATATATATATATATATATATATATATATATATATATATATATATATATATCTTTCAACACGTCGGCCGTTTCCACCGAGGCGCGGTGGCTAAAAGGAAAAACAGAAAGTTTCTCAGCACATTTTAGTCGCCTCTTACGACGCATGGCTTACGGGCGAGAATTCTGTTCAGCTTAAATAAAGAGCTGCTATTTAAGCCAAAATTGCAAGTTTTACCTATTATTTGTGACGTCTAAATGTATATATATGTATATATATATATATATATATATATATATAATATATGTATATATATATATATATATATATATATATATATATATATATATATATATTAATAAATCACAGTAAGCAGGTGATATCACAATATGCAGAACAACCACTGTGAAAAAATAGTGAAAAAATGTGACCTCTCACATTATCAAGGAACTATAAAAGACAAAACATCAACAGGAATGCATATAGGGGCAAGATTTCACCTCACAATCACTTCACCATAACAAAGACCGCACCTCACAGTCGCGTGATAGCACCGACTCTGTCTGAAGCGCACCTGATACTACAACAAAGCATTAAGACCCTTTACTTGACTAAAGTATCATTAAATTCTTCTCAAATTTTATTAATTATAAAAGAATCAATTTATATAAAAAAAAAACCAAAAGAAATAGTATTTCCAAACTGCTTTTTGAAACATGATTCTATTATGTTCCTTTCGACCTTTTCAAAATCAATTGGATGGATAAAATCTCTCAAATGAATAAATAGAGTTCTAATGCTATATTTAAATTGTTTTAATCTTAGTTCAAGACTTTTACCACTTTGACCATGTGGCAACATTATCACATATTTGACAAGGAATCTTAAAGACACATCCGTCAACTGTGTGGAAATTTTTATCATTTTTAATGTATCAAGATTTTTAAATACAACTTTCATATTAAAGTCTTAAGAAGGAAGGCATATCAAATAAGTTTCATGATAGGAAACTAACATATTTTTAATTTAATGGTCTCTTGCAGGTGTAAAAAATCTTCTGGCAATTTTAAAGAAGTTTATCAATTACGTTTCTTGGGTATTTAGATCGATAGCTTCTTTTCACTTGGTGGTTATTTCTTCATCTATGAACTTTGTACTACAAACACGTAAAACTCTCAAAACATTAGGTAGAATACCGACAGTTTAACTCTATCTTGATGAAGGGTAATAATTAACATAGGAACAATTATTGTTGGTTTTTCAGTAAATTTTAAATTTAAAATCATGTTACTTATGTGTTCAACATCTAGGAAAGGCAATGGTTATTCAATTCGAACTCTTGGTATTTATAGAATGTTCAACTTTTAATTTAACACGAGGAAATTGTTTATAATATTATTGCAGGCATAAGGCAAAATGTCCTTCAACATATCTATACCACTTAGATCTATTTGAGAGGATTGTGTTAAGGAATCAAAATAAAATTTGTGTATAAATTACAAGAACAGGTGAGAAGGTTTCATTGCCATTACCGACGTCTGAATTCTTAAAGCGTCATTAATCACAAATTTTGCATCAACAATATAGGTTAATAAATTTAATGATGATCGAGACTGTAATGATCGTAATTAACAAGACTATTCCAAGATATGAAGCTTAATAAATCATCAACTGGAACTTTTGGCAAGGAGTAACATCAAAACTAACCATGTTGAAATCGTTTAAGTTAGTGTGTGTAATTTATAACTAATTCCATATTTTTTCACATTAATTTAAATTTTTTTTTTTCCAGCAATTGGGCTCAAATATCAATATTATTTAATCATTTATAAAGTGAACCTATAGAACTAATAGTGATCCCAGTGGATTACACTGGTTTTGTGCGTTTTTATTAATCCATACATATAAGTAAAGATGGATTCGATGGAAATAATTTTTTAATTAATTAATATTGCCTTTCAGTGATATTACATTTGATATTACTAACAGATTCTAAAAGTTTGAATAGTTTCTGTATCAACTATAAGAGATAATTCATTTTGTCTTGTAATCAGTTTCTTTCCAAAATTACTATTGCATTTATTTCAGCTTTAGTATTATTATGATTTTTTCATTACTAATTAGTGTATCATAAGACTTAAAAAAGTCTTTGGTAGTTGAGATATTTTGTTTTTTAACATAGAGTTATAAATCATCCCCCTTACTTATATTAATTTCATCAGTGGATAAATCAGAGGATTCTTTAGGGTGCAAAGGCTTTTGCAATTTCAACATTATTAAGTTTTAGGCTGTAAAAAACTTAGACCAATACCTAGAGCAGCAGTTATTTTTATCTAATATTTCATCTGATGCAATTGTAATACTAATTGTGGTTGCAGGGTCCTGAAAGTCATAGCTCCTGGCTAGCCTCTTCACTGGCCGCTACTGGGTCACTCTCCCTGCGCCATAGGCTTTATCATACCTCTTCTTATACTGCATAGCCGTCACTTTCAGATTATTCCACTTCCTGACAACAATATGACTGAAGAAGTACTTCCTAACATCCATGTGACTCATATGAGTCTTTAACTGAGTGACCAGCCTGTTCTTTCATGTCCCATCTCTGAACATCTGTCTCTGTCCACCTTGTCGATTCTTCTCAGTAGTCACATGTGGCGTTGTCGCTTTTACCCCAATCTCTCCTGTGTTCCAGTGTCGTCAGGCCGATTTCCCTTAACCTCTCCTCAATCAGGACGTGTCCGCCAACCGGGATAAGTCTCGTTGCAAACCTTTGCCTTTTCTAATTTCCTTACTTGCCTGGTCAGGTGTGGGTTTCAAACTGGTGTATAATCCAATATGACAACGTACACAGTGTACAGGGTCCTGAACGATTCCTTATTGAGATGTCGGAATTCTATTCTTAGGTTTGCTAGGCGCCCATATGCTGCAGTAGTTATTTGGGTGATGTGCAAATTAAGGGGATGTGCTTGGTGTTATGCTCACCCTGGAGGCCTTTACCTTGGTGAAGGTTTGTAGTCTCTGGGCCCATAGACTGTACTCATCTGGGCAAAACTGTCCTTCCCAATCTTCATGACTTTGCACTTAGTGGGGTTGAGCTCAGGAGCCAGTTTCTGTAACAGGCCTGCAGCCGTCCAAATCCCTTTGTAGTCCTGCCTGGTCCTCCTCCAGATTGATTCCCTCTCTTAACTGCATCATCTGCAAACGAAACACTTCTAAGTCTATTCCTTCCGTCATGTTATTCACATATTCCAGAAACAGCAACGATGGACTGATCCTGTGGAACCCGCTCGTCGCAGACGCCCACTGTATCAACGTATTGTGCGTGCTAGTTATCATTTTGTCCTAGGCACATGTCGATTAGACATGGCTGTTGTATGTGTGTGTGTGTAGAAACACTTCGAATGTTTCCGCCCCACTGGGAATTGAACCCCGGGCCCTCCGTGCGTGAGCAAGGGCTTTAGCCACCAGGTGTTTGTGTGTGTGTTTGTTGACGGCGAGCGATCAAGTCAGAACGTGGGTATGAGAATCCAGAGTTTCCTCACTTTGGTGAGTCAACACGACAGACAATATTGTGTTCTCGCACCACTGACACTTCTGTAGTCTCCAGCTCAGTATATATTCTGTATTTTCGAGCAGCGACTTTCAAGACAGAAGTGCCCTCCATACACGCTGGTGCATATGCGCCAACTCTTTCCGTAAGTGATTACTCACTTGTTTACTTGCGAGAATATACGGCAAAGCCCACACACAGAGTGGCTCTCAAGTCCATATCACCATGACATACAGTGAAACGCTTGCACTTGCAGTCTCAGAAGTGCATGGACAGGAGTGAAATAGTAGCAGCAACAACACACACAACAAAGGCATTCTCGAGCTTCCCCAGTGTTCGGGCTTTGGCCCAAAGCTGGTGTGGCTCCCAAGGATCTTGTAGTGCTTGTGCCTTTGCACCTCCTGACATCGTCTGTTGCTATACAGCTGCCACACCCCTTCGATCCCAGTGTGAGGCGAGGTTTGTGGCAGCCCAAAATGCCTAGCTTATTCCTCCGAGCCCCGTAGGGGGCGGGAATGGGCAGAGCCTAGGAACTGGTCCCAGAAGATGAGAGAATCTGCACCTCCTCCATGGCGAACATTAGTCTGAGACTCCCACGACAGAGAGCCAAGGCCGAGCCACCTCTTGAAAAGGCCCAGGCCAGACAGTTGCTGAAATATACAACAACAAGCTTACATTCTTCAAATGAGCGCACAAGTGAGCACTTATACAACTGTATGCTAAGACTTACATATAAAAAATAATGAATACAATGTAAACACATGTTCTAGTATACTTTCACGGGGTGATTGTTTTGCTGGATCTTTCCCTCTGGAAAGTTCCTATTAATACTAGTACTACTACAGCTAATATTAATAAAAAATCAATAAAGATTATTCATGTTTCCCTCCGTTGTATCTTAATACACCATTTAACCACGAACAAAATAAACTAATTTTTATCAGATTTCTTGATCCCTCGTTCACTTTCTCAGTGATCAGTTCTCTTTGTTGATAATGCTGTAATGGTTTGTGAACTCATAACACAATGACTGATTGATCATGGGGTTCCTCATTAAGCTTCACTAAGTGGCTAAGGGTTTTAACACCTAACAAGGAAAGAGCATCATGGGTGGGCAGCCTCCCTCGTCTCCTGATGATGGATGGCTCTCTCACCACACACACACTTTGTCACTTAAAAAATTTTCTCTACTGAATTTTATTTTTAAGATTTTTGCCAAAAAAAATGCAAGTTTAAAATTTATCAAATGCTGATAAATTTTATATTTTTGGCTTAAGTGTAGAGCCACACATTAACTTTAATAATTATCTCACTGGAACGAGTCATTTAAATAAAGGCGTGTTTGTGTGTGTTTCATACACTGTATTCTGATCGAGCGCTACTCGCCTCTTCCAGCACATCACTGCCAAACCGGCAACTCTTTAAGAAGTGTCTGCTTTAGGCACCACCGCTGACTGTCTCCTTCCTGCACTGCCTTACCCACTATTGTTCCTTTTTTTAATTTTATAAACAATGTTGGGTACATCAACAGCCTATTTTGTATATCTAGTTACAATGAGAGAATAGAAAGCTCTCATTCCTTGTTATCTTCATACACTGGATGGGTTTCCTAGAACTACTGTGAGTAGAGTGTGTGAGTAGAGTGTGTAGTACAGTGTGTGAGTACAGTGTGTAAGTACAGTGTGTGAGTACTGGATGATGCATTTAATGACGAACATTCACTGAAAAGGAGTTGTCTATTTGATGTATGATTCTGGTGATATGCTCCTTTTGAATGTCACCTCCAGGTCTTCTCTCTATGAATGAAGTATTGCAGTCTGTCCTCGTGTCTATACTCATATTCCGGTCTTCTTGCCTTTCTTCGATTTTTATAACCTTTCATTTCCTAGGGTTGAATTCCGGTGTACACATTTTCTAATGAATCAAATAGTTTGTCCTAGTTTATCTGTAGACTTTTCTAGCTCTCACCTCTTTTATTCTCACTAATTTTTACATGGTCTGCAAACAGGGATATACCTGAAAGCTCTCTTGTATGTCATTAACATATACCAGGGTAGCACCGGTCCCAATACTGGTCCTTGTGGAACCTCTATAACTTACCCTTGCCCATTCTGACATCTCTTCTCCGATGACCACCTTTGTCTCTTTCCCATAAGGTACACTGATTCCCTGAGTGCATTCTCTCTTTGTTTCTCCTAGCCCACTCTAGTTTTTGTCCCAGTCTCTTGTGAGACACTGCCAAATGCCTGGTGCAGATTCATCTCCCATTCCGACCCTAGAGTAAGTAGGAGAGCCACAACATGGAAGGGATAGCTCCATTTCCTTCATTGGCGCTAAATGATAAGAAAGGGATTAAACCTATTAAACTACGATAGCCTTGTGTGTGGCGTCCGCGCCGCAGCTGCGGCAGTGCGGACTGCATCACACATTCCACAATCCTGAGTGACGGCAATGGTGTCAGGCTTCTTGAACAGCAAATAGCAGCGTGATGTTTCCCAGAAGTTTCGACTCCAGACTGCAGGTACATTAACTTAATTATCACAGGTTATTTATATCCCACACCTGACAGAGTAACTGCAAACCACGTTTCGTCCTGGAACATCGAGACAAGCGAGTTTAATGTTCCAGGAAAGATCATAACATCAAGTACCAGGGCTAGTTATTTAAGTATATATGCTAGCTATAGCCTATGGTCATCTCAGTATCTATATGTTTAATGATTAAACAAGCAAATTGCAACTGTTAATGCGGCATTGCCTGTAATCGAGTTATTTATAACTCGAGAGAATTACCAATTACGCTGATATGAAAATAGTTTTTATTTTTGCTATTTAATCCCTGCATCTGCTACTTTCCTTCAGTTTCTATGCCTTTATTCTTGTACTAAATCATCCTCTACTTCCATCCTCTTCCTCCTCTTTCACAGTAATCCCCCGCTGATACCCTGGACGTGCCTGGAATACTGGTTATGGATCCCACGCCGCCTCCCTCCTTTTATTTGAGTTCTTGCTCTCTCTTTATATATATAATACACACACACACACAAAACCCAGTCCTCCAGACGTTGAAATATCAATGTCAGCGCTCCTTCACTAGGCCGCTTTTACTCCCTATTTCACTATTCACTCTCTCTCCGCCCTCTTCATCTTGCTCCGCTTTAATCCTGTTTTATTACATGACTAACATGCTCGATTGTGAAGGCAGGAACAGGAATAATTGTTTTTAAATAATGTAAAATCCATGTTCTCTGGATGCTTCACACACTTCCCCCAAATGCGTAATAAAAGTGACGAGTTAGCACGAAAACACGCACTGAAAACTAATGGGTTACTGTAGCAAAAATGTATTTCACGTTACATTAAATTGTTCTAGTATATTCGTGGGAAAGCGCTACATCCGTACGGATCATACAGCGTCTGGGGAATGAAGGTAATCATTATTAATCGGAAGGGGAAAGTAACTAATCCCCTTGATCAAGAGCCCCTCAATAAAACACCCCCCCCCCTGAAGGAAGGAGTAAATCATAACCTGTCTACAAACTGATGATAGCAGCACGCAACTAATTATTTATACATTTTCAAACCTGTTAATCTAAGATTACAATGCCATGCGAGAAGAGCCTCAAGCCTCGTTCATCCAATAAAATCAAACTTCTTGAAAATCACAGCGAGTCTGCTTTGGCTAGGCTTCCATTATTCCTAATTTGCTTTTTTTGAAAGCTTAATTAATCATGCAACCTTATTCCCATCCTGTTGGTGGCAATTTTAAATCTTACTAAGAAACAAATTATGACTTATTAATTTAGGCTATAAACTTGTTCAGCGAATATTCATATAAAAACCTCTACAGTAGGGTACAGGTCATCAAATGCATTATATAACTGATGAATTGGCTAATGCGTATGATTTCGAGGGAGTAGATTACGTCTTCGGGTTGTCAGCTAGTAGTACGAGAATACGAAAAGAACTTTTAATTGGATTTCCTAAACTTTTAAGAGGAAGTGATACCGGTCAGTCCATGTATCATCACTATCTTGTAAGAGCAGTCATGTCTAATGCAAATCCAACGAAAGCAGTAAACTTTTAGATGTCACCTCTGCCCGGCTCCAGCTGGACTACAAGTACCTCTCTGGGAGTTTGCACCACCAGGTGATGTTAGACATAACTAAACTATGCCAAAGGAACTGTCACGCCCTGAACCATTGTGCTGGAATGCGAAAAAAACCCACAAATGTTAAAGAAATAGTTAAGTATTTTATCTACGGTGGTATATTACCCATCATTCTGGAAAACTAACCACTCACTTTCTCTAAATTTAACCGTACCCTGCTAAATATTAGGTATTAGTAACTTATAATCGCATATAAGCTACATTGTAATATTTGTGGCAACATGAATGTATCTAAATATAACAGGTATACGAGTGTATGTGGAGTGATAATGTCAGAGGATCTCGCCTTTAAAGATCACAACAATGTATCTACCTCATCGGCTAGGAAAATGATAGGATGGATAATGAGAACCTTCAAAACTAGGGACGCCAAGTCCATGATGACACTCTTCAAATCACTTTCTCTCTAGGCTGGAATACTGTTGTACACTAACAGCCCCCCTTCAAGGCTGGCGACACTGCAGACCTGGAGAGTGTACAAAGAACTTTCACAGCACACAAGTACGATAAAGTACCTAAATTACTGGGAACGGTTGAAGGTCCTTTATCTGTATTCCCTGGAACGCAGGTGAGAGATACATAATATACACTTGGAAGGTCCTGGAGGGATTGGTACCAAACCTGCACACGAAAATCACTCCCTATGAAAGCAAGACTCGGTAGGAGATGCAACATTTCCCCGATGAAAAGCAGGGGCGCCACGAGTACACTGAGAGAACACCATAAGTGTCCGGGACCCAAGACTGTTCAACTGCCTCCCAGCATACATTAGGGGGATTACCAATATACCCCTGGCTGTCTTCAAGAAGGCACTGGACAGGCACCTAAAGTTAGTACCTGACCAACTGGGCTGTGGTTCGTACGTCAGTTTGCGTGCGGCCGACAGTAACAGCCTGGTTGATCAGACCCTGATCCACCATGAGGCCTGGTCTCAGACCTGGCCGCGGGGGCGTTGACTCCCGAAACCCTCTCCAGGTACTCCAGGTAGCATGGGCCAGTAGGCCTTATTGTCTGCATAAACAATTCAATACAATTATTATTTGAGAATAATTCATTACCACTATCTAAACTTTGACCAGTCCTTGGACTCAATTTGTGCCTCTTGGCTACTGCCTGCGGAAAGGGCGGTGGGTGCACAAGGACATTGATCTATCGCACAATTAAAACAAACTTATAGTATCACTCGATATTAACCGTAAATAAGGCGCAGGTATTACATTCAGGGAGCGCTGAGCCCACAGGAGTCTTACAGCTCCTGGGAAAATGGAAGACAATCGGGTTCGATCAATGGAGGAGAGGTATAGTTCAGTTCTTGATCAAAAGCCCCCTCACTGGACTATGAACCTTCCATGATGGGCGAGAGATAAAATCTACCTTAAGGACACCATGTATATGTAGCTAGTCATACAAGTACGTGCACGAGCCTTTGTTTTTTATTATATCAAGGTGGCCGTCAGTAAGACTAACACTAGCGGCTTCCAGATGCCGTACGGTTTAGACTTACGACTACTTACTAGAGCACAATGAGGACCACCTAGGTATAGATTTGTGAAGGTTTACCTAGGGGCCATTGGAATACGAAGCGGCAGAAAAGGAAAGTGGCTATTTTTTTGTTTTAACTATCAGTGAGGAACGAGTGGTGCTGTGTAGTACGCGCTAGTTATATACTCTAGTTGACAGAGGCGAGGTGGACGAAGCGGAAGAGTATAATAGGGAAAAATCTATCGCAACTATTAACGAATACTGGAAGTTTATAGCAATGAGACTAGCAAATAATGTACTTCGAATCCACGGCGGATAAGGCTTGCAAAAGTAGAGGGAGAGAATATAAGAAAAATCAAACTGTTACGACTAGTAGTTTCCCAACGAGACTAGTCCCTTTGAAAGAATTTGATGGCAACTAAAATTGCCGAACAAAAGGTTAAGAGTAAGGATGAAACTTAAGGCCTACAGGTGTGGAAAAACAAAATTAATGACCATTACCCTCAGGATAACTGTACAGGGTATCAGAAAACTAAGCTTAGTTCCATATACATCCACAAAGGAAAAACCAATAACTAGAATATTTAACAGATTTACCTTGTGCCCCCTAATATCCCATTTAAATATTGACGATAGAATAAAATGTCAACTAGAACATTGAGTAGACAAGATTGTGATGGAGGCATTACCAAATTTTATTGCGGAAGTTTGAGTACAGAACTCTCGTGTTGACATTTATCATTCATTGTTTCACGGAAAAAGATTTATAAAACGGCATCACGTAATTTTCAGAAAGTGTCCGCATTCTGGTCACATTAGCAGCGTAGGCTCCACGAGGTGTGGTGCTGGTGTGACTTATTACGGGTGCAGCAGGGATTGTTACATTAAATGGAGGGATCGCTAAATCTAGAGATCATATAGTGCCTGGGAATGAGAGGCATTCAGGTTCGATCAAGGAAATGGTAAGATTAATCCAGTTACATGAATCAAGAGCCCCTCACCAGAATAAAGGTACCTCCCAGGAGGGGACGGTGATTCGTTGAGGAAGTATGGCTGAAAAAAAGGAACGAATACAATGAGAATGAGCTGGTGGACTCCTGTATCATTACCAAGGAAGCGCTAAAACCAATCTGCTCTAAAACAAGGAGCATAATTCAACTTCACCCACATGCGTAATTTAATGAAATTAAGCGGTAATAACCAGCATGATAGCGCTTTGCGCTATCATGCTGGTTGAGAGGTAGGCGAGGGTTAGCTCTAACCCCATGGATCAAGAACTTTCCAGCATCAAGACTCCTCCCCCTCAGAAAGTAGACATTGAGAGGACCGACTTGTCTTAGGACATGTAGTGATCTCATATTAGAAGACTTATTACGCTCACAAGGAACGCTAAATCTGCAAGGTATGGAGCGCTCCGGGAGAGGATAAGGTTCTGTCAAATTCCTTGAATCAAGAGCCCTTCAATAGGACTTCTCCCCCAGCCTCCGAGAATGTTATAAAATATAGCCGTGCGTAGGCATAACGAGGCTACAATTTAACGAAATGATTTTGCTGTAGATATTCACTTCATTTTGTAATTAATTTAATTGGCAGACCAAGCTGCTATTCGTATTTTGTATGTTAGGAAAAAAGTAGCAAAATATTTTTTTCATAATTACAGACAACTAAACCCCGTATTGCTATAATTTTACTGTAATAAATTTGGTAAATATATAAGCTGTTAACTTTCATTTAAACATCAAGCATGCCAATATTTATTATACTCTACAATTTCAAATTTACATAAATTTCTATGTACCAAAATCCAAGCAGTGCCAATGATTTTTTCAAAGGCCTGGGTAGGTGATGGAGGTTGTG
The DNA here is from genome assembly GCA_009830355.1 of Cherax destructor. NCBI lineage: Eukaryota > Metazoa > Arthropoda > Malacostraca > Decapoda > Parastacidae > Cherax > Cherax destructor. The sequence goes on along the minus strand of WNWK01009965.1, from coordinate 39,104 downwards.
ACAGTGATAAACAGGTTTGTGATACCAGCTTGTGTGTCACCTGATACACCACCAGATCGACCTTTGCATGAAGTTTGTCTCCCATTTTGACTGCACTGACGATCAACATGAAAGGAATTCAAAACATGGAGTTTTATTTTCCTTTATTAAAAAATATACAGAGCCAAAATTTATATAATTATGCATATTTAGCAAGTTTAAAGACTTTCCACTGTCACCCTTATAAACACAGTGCACACTGTCATGACCCACGTCCACAAGGACATCCAGGCATCCCCTTAAGTGTTTATGACATGCCTTTCATAACAAGAACGAAGGAAACTTCAGTGTGACTTGTGTTCAGAGATGACAGATGTAGGAGTAATTTATTACTTTAACAGAAATTTAATGTCATCTTCGAGTAGTCGCGTTTGGAATGTCTTGCTGAACCTGCAAAAAAAACTAGTTAAAAATCTGTTCACTACAAATACCACTTAGGAAAATACTATACAGGCAGATTTATTTTCCATGTCATATGCTAGCCTAATTTATAATGCATCAGTCAGAGATGAGCAATATTTAAATTATAAACTTGGAAAACAACGTTAAACCCGTATATGTCATTCAGTTTTAAGAATAAGAGCTAATTGGCACAGCAACATGTTAATCATCCTGAAGCTCTTATATAAGAAGGCATGAAGTTAAATTCAAGTTTTAGTTAAGGCTTATACATTTCAAGATTGTCATTAAAAGTAGTGTTTCCTTCAACAGGAATGTTGTCATACGATTATGTAATTTAATGTTCTTAATGCCACTAACCTACAATGACGTGCAGGATAAAAAAAAATGCCTAGCGTCATATAATATTAGGGATGAGAACTGGATTTGTGTTGGAACCAAAAGGAGAGTAGAGAAAAAAAATCACTAAAAAATAAGTGTATAGTAAAAATAAAAAGCTAAAAGCTTTCCCAAGTAGTAAAGAGCTGTAACTAATCAGAATATTAATTAGGAATATAAAATCAAACTATGAAAAGCCCACAAAATGCCTAAAAATGTAGCCTGTAGTTTTAAATAATTCGAATCTTGCCTATTTTCTACTTTAATTTTCAAGGGTAATTAACTTACCGGTGGCAAAAGCTCTTGCTTCACACTGAGGGTCCAGGTTCAATTCCCGGCGAAGGGGTGGAAACATCGGACGTGTTTCCTTACACCGGTTGTCTATGTTCACCCATCAGTAATAATGGGTACCTGGGTGTTAGTCGACTGGTGGGGGTCGCATCCTGGGACAAAACTGAACTAATTTGCCTGAAATGCTCAGCATAACGGGGTTTTCTATATATTGGTAGTAGTATGTCATTGATGTCAGCTAGGACTATATACCTTGTACATGTACTTGTAGTAAATAAAGATATTAACTGAACTGGTGCTGCGAAGTCTAATATTTAAAGTTCCAAATTATAGCGTAGTGCACCTCAGGAGTGGTTATTAACTATCCTAGTTTACACTCTAAACAGGAACATTAATGAGGATAAGTTATCAGACAACCAAAATATACAAAAAGGTGTCTAGTAGGGTTAAGGCTTATTTACCGCCAGATTAATAAAGACTACGCTACTTATTTTCCGGGAAGAATGATTTACAAGTGTTAGGCTGCAGGAGGGATGGTATGAGGATAAGGACTGGGGTAGCATAGAGTAATGGACAAAGGTTGTGGGCAAACAGAGGCAAGAAAAGTTTAGTATGAACGCTCCATCCTAGTTTTGTTTTCTCAACTAGTATGGTACACCATCCAAGCATACTTTAATTTTCACCCATATGAGAAGCCTATTTTAACCAACCTTTTGTATGGTACTCCATCCTTGCCAACGAGAAACTTCTCAAAGTTCCAGCCAATATCTGAGCGTGTGACTGGGCTCCAGATAATGCACTTGGGATCACACATTAAGCTGACGCTGTCGTCAGAAGGAAAGGGAAGTCTTTCCTTCAGATACTGAGAAAAAAAAGTTGAAGTTTTTCAAATTTGGTCTCAAATATAAACATGGTTAATTTTTCAATAATTATTTTTTGAAAGCTCTAAATTAAAAATGCAGATGGATGTTCAAAAAGAGCCTAATTCAGTGCTATAATAGATTAAATACAATGTTTTGCCATATATCCACAGTTACTGTAAAAAAATATTACATACTAATATAGTCATCCCTGGAATACAAACCATTATATGATAACTTCATCCTTTAGGTATGCAAGGTAATTTAAGAACACTAAATTGATATGGCTCTTAGAATTTCAGAATATGAACAGAAACGCTTTAGTTTTTTTTTAAAAGATTTAAAAGAGTTTTATAGCAGTAAGACAAATCAATAGCTTTTGGAGCTCCAGAAAGTACGCTCCATATTGTTACATGATCGAAGCATCTGGGTTAAATTTTTCTAATCAGGACAAATTTTATGTATATTTTCTAGACTTTCATAATGTTCTTACACAAGGTTAAAATAAGTTTTCCGTATTTTACTCTATGGGGGAGGGGAAGAAAGGGAAATTTAAGGAAAAGTTATATGCCGAACTCAAGAACGGTAGACCCCAACTTTACAACACATTAAAGAAGTCTTTAGTTTCGAGTGGACATGCTTACGTGACCTTAACTTTAAATGACATTAAATACTGCAAGTAGCATGTATGGTACTCAAGTTGCCCGGTCATTGATCTTGACGGCCAGACAGTGGAAAGTCTGGACGCCTTCGACGTCCTCGTCAATCCTGATTAACGTTAATATACACAAACCTTGAATAATGGGTCGGCAGACTCTCCATTAACATCAACTTTGCTAAACATGTCCATCTTTGGGATAAAGTTGTTACCAGGTCGGACGTACTTGAGGCTGCATAGTAACTCCGACTCAGTGGAGTTCTCCTGTAGAAAAAAAAATATTACAAGCTTTTTAATTTGTTCAATCTAATTTTTACAATGTCTATGGTCATATGCTAACCCCATCTCAAACTTGCAAAATTTAGATATTCGTATATAAAAGCCTCATGGCTGGCAAAGACTTTAAAATAGTGTATTTTAAATTTAATTTATACTCTTGTTCACTACTTTCAATACACTTAAAAAAAAAATTTTTTTTACTAACACATCGGCCGTTTCCCACCAAGGCAGGGTGGCCCGACAAAGAAGAAACGTTAATCATTCACTCCATCACTGTCTTGCCAGAGGCGTGCTTACGCTACAGCTACAAAACCAACATTAACACCCCCTACTTCTGAATGCCGGCACTGTACTTCCCATCTCCATGAATAAAGTCCGGCCTGCCGGTTTCCCTGAAACCCTTCATAAATGTTACCTTGCCTACACTCCAACAGCACGTCAAGTCCTAAAAACCACTTCTCTCCATTCGCTCCTATCTAACACGCTCACGCACGCTTGCTGAAGTCCAAGCCTCTCGTACACAAAACCTCCTTAACCCCCTCCCTCCAACCTTTACTAGGCCGACCCCTACCCCACCTTCCCTCCACTACAGACTTATACACTAAGTCATTCTATTTTGTTCCATCCTTTCTGTATGTCCAAACCATCTCAACCCCTCCTCAGCTCTCTGGATAATAGTTTTGGTAATCCCACACCACCTACTAATCTCCAAACTACGGATTCTCTGCATTATATTCACACCACACTGCCCTCAGACACGACATCACTGCCTCCAGCCTTCTTGTTGCAACATTCACAACCCATGTCTCACACCCATACAAGTGTTGGTATAACTATACTCACACATTCCCCTCTTTGCTTTCAAGGATAAAGTTCCATCTCCACAAGCTCCTCAGTGCACTACTCACCTTTTTCCCCTCGTTAATTCTATGATTCACCTCAGCCTTCATATACCCATCTGCTGACACATCCACTCCTAAATATCTGAACACATTCACCTCCATACTCTCTCCCTCCAATCTGATATCCAATCTTCCGTTATCTAATTTTTGTGTTATCACCACCTTACTCTTTCCTATATTCACTTTTAATTTCCTTCTTTTACATACCCTACCCTACCTTAGTAAAACTAAACTAAAAAAAATAAACTAACAACTAGTGTCTAGTTCTAACTTGACCGGCTTACCATCTGTAACTTACTCCGCACTATCAACTCTACTTCAATACAAAAGTTTTAAAAATAAATCAACTGATGGTGGCTCAAATCACTGAGTACAATAGAAACAAAGTTGCATTATATCCAAGAATACTAGATTCAAATTAAGCAAATAAAATGGTCACAAGAGAAATATACATACCGTATATATATGCACAAATAGGCTAATAAGAGACCATAAGCTAAGATCAGGGAAGTCTTTAAATTGTACTATGAAAAATGACAGGCTAACTGCTAAGGTGTGAATTTATTTGCAAAGCTAATGCATGAAGCAAAGGACCTGGAAGTATACATCACCTAAAATAATAGCAAATTATGCCTTCCAAAACCTGAAAACATTTATGTTGTGCATTTCACCATACAGTACTTCAGTATGCATCACCAATGATAAATTACTATGAAATTAATATCAAAATACGTTAGCAAACAGATTGGTAGAGCAAATGTCACAAACTAGGAGGGCAACGCAGCTGATCACGCACGTGACCGGAACATAAACAATGGACAATGTAATTGCATTTTTGTTCATTACGGTTGGATCAAGAACGATGCATGGGAACTGACTAGATTTAGATTCTTTAATGGATAAAAGATTTTAATCAAGCTAGCTTAAGTTCAACTTAAGGCAGACCTGGTTACTCTAGCTACCCTTAGCAAACAGGATTTTTGGAAATACTACCAGAGCTATTATAGCAAAACCTAATAGTTTCTACATTACCCACCATGTCTCCACAAAGTGCTAGCATGACTTAAAATAACCCAGCATAATATTCGGCAAAATGGGGATGTGGAATTTTTATAAATTTCCTGAATGTTTATATAAATGTAGATAGATGTGTAAAACTGATTAACATTTAAAAATGCGTATGCTTTGTTTCATAATAAAGATATTATTAATCTTCGATTCAAGTGGCTTTATGATGTTGAACAGTAAAAAAATTATGTACGAATACATAAAGCCCCTTAAGTACACCTTGTCTTATAAGTATACAGGGGTTGGCCATCTTTGTTAGTTATTACCGGGGAGGTGTTAGGATGTGATCTATCAACAATAATTGTGGTAAGTTAGGGTCTAAAATTTGGTATTTATAATTAGGGTGATAATATTAACGAAGTGATGAGAAATCTTACCTAGTCTATATACAATAGTCTATAATAACTAATGTTCCAATTAACCATTTCTGGAGATAAAGTCCTTAAATTTATACAGTCCACAACCATAATTTTCCAAGTGTTGCTGGTTTTATTAAAAGATAATCTTTATAGGTCCAACTTTATGTGAGTGTGATTTGGAGTTAATGGGCATTGGAGATGCAGTGTTGTGACTTTCTGTACCTGAAGTCTCGCCTATCTCCGACGTACAGCCAACATCAGTAAATGAAATTTTTACTTTAGTTGTACCTGGTCCAAATTATATGCATGTAAGAATTCAGGTTAATGCCTGTGAACCTCGTGCACAATTTCTCACTGGATATTTCCCCTAAAGTCTAAATTTGCTGACACTGCCGACAACGAATTAAGGATACAGTATAATCAAAACTTAAGCTCTAAGCCATCCGGGTCATACAACACTGAATTAAAGATATAGCTTGCAGAAAATTAATATACTTTTAATAGTTTTACAAGCTTTGATATTGTGTACTATTCCGTTCTGGTTAAGGCAGTAGTAAATTTTGAAAGGAAAAACTGAAGCACAAAACAAAACCTATAATGTAAACTGCCAGTCCTCACCTGATGCCCGAACTGGTTGCAGGGAAAAGCCAGGACTGCCAGACTGTCGCCGAACTTTTCGATCAGCTCGTTCATCTGGACGAAGTCCTGGGTTGTCGTACCTCAGAGAGACGCTGTGTTTTCTATTAGTACCACTTTGCCCTGGTACTTCCTTAACGACACAATCTCACCTGTGAAGAGATTTATGTTTATCCTGAATTACTTCAAACTTACTAAACTACTGAAGATTTAAATAAGCTATGTAAATTGAAGTCTCAAAAAAGATCAAAGTTAAAAAAAAAAATCAAACTACTTAATTACGGTATGTTGCCCTAAAGTGTATTTATAAAAAGTTATATTTTGGTACCGGTGGGTTGTGAAACTGCTCAGTCATATCACTAATGGTATACAGTACTGACAAGTTGATGAATTAAGACTTACAACACATGGGTATATTTAAGATTTATAATCAACAAGTGGCTTTATCAATTCAACACAGTTCACTAAGCGGAAAAAAACGGCGCTTCAACACACCGTGTTGACCCTTCGCCGGCTACTAGACGCCATGTTTTAGAAAATCAGCAGCCTTGCCCAATCGCCACATGTGTCAGGAGCGAACCAACTACTCTGCACGAGAGCCAAGAGGCGAATCCCACCGAGCATAACTAGGAAGAGTTCAGATCTGCAAGACTAGCTCAGTGACTGATTAACACCAGGCTAGGTCTAATATGGAGCATGGTTGTCAAAAATGTTTTAAACTTTTCCCATTTAACACAGGAATTATATTCACAAATGTACGAAACTAATTAAAGCTTTAAAATGATGTTACTAAACAATCTTCACTTCTGTACCCCTAATGATGAACGAGACTTAACACTTGGGTATTTTTACTGTGGAAAAGTTTCGCCAGCCAGTGCCTTCCTCAGCCCAATACAAAGTATGATGAGAGATCACCTGTCTGCAGTATATAAGCCCCCTTCTCCGCGCATATGCTATAAATTTAGCAAGATTAATTTGCTCTAAATTTAGCAAGATCACAGACTCCAGACTGAGGGACTAATTACCTTAAACTCTTGGTCTTCAACCATTCTATGTATTTTTTTTTATATTTTATTTAATTAACAGGTATATGTACATATTACATACATGGAAACTTTCTAAACATATGAACGCTTATAATTACCAACATAATTTACATATGCTAATCAACATAGAAACTCACCACATTATACTTGTTACTAATGCATGATCATATTCCTAACAAAGGTGCCTCTATGAACAAAAAATCCACTAGTCAAAACTTACAAATGCAATATGCCCCCCTCCCCTGAACCTTCCTAACATAAAACTCCCCTCTGAAATCTTTGATTAAACCAACAATATGTATACATAGCACACCCTACCCCCTAAATCTACACTAAATTGTACAATCAGAACTGTATATTACACTACCATTATTTCTATGCATCCTCTTGAATTTTGTCAAGTATTTAAATTATAAATATCACAACTAACGACTACGTATACAAAATTATATGGTATCACTACCATATATTTAGTAAAGATTAACACAGTTAATCCTAAACCACGCAAATGTTCTCCACAAGATGGAACATGCAAACTAGGACTGTGTCTCACTGACATCGCAGTACACTGCGCACCACACCCTAACAGTATATAAAAATACATTAATATACTTAAATACACATATTACTTCCCTTTGCTGTTATTCTAATAATATTCCTTAATTCTAATCCTGACATTACACATTAAGAGACAGGTATATGTACATTACATACATAGGAGCGTTCCAAACATATGAACGCTTATAATTATCAACATAAATTACATATGCCAAACATAGCACCTCACCACATTACACTTGACACTAAAGCATAATCATAATGTTCCCATTACCTCAAGGTGCCTCTATGAACAATACAACTAGTCAAAACGTGAAACTCCAAAAACCCTGGAAAATACGTAACTACCACTCGTGAACATGCAACATATCAAAGGCCTCGATGAACAATCACCGATTAATATCCCCCCTGGACCTTCCTAACAAATCTCCCCCCGAAATCTTTGATTAAACCAAAAATAATTATACATATCACACCCTACCCCTTAAATCCTACACACAATTGTACAATCATAACTGTACATTGCCCAGTAATATTATTGTCTATGCATCCTCCTGCATTCTGACAAGTAAATTATAAAAAATAAAACAGAAATAACACTAAGGACTACATATACAATTATATGGTATCACTACCAATATAGTTAAGAATAACACAGGTAATCCTAAACCACACTATTGCTTTCCTCAAGATGCAACATGCAAACTAACTGTCTCACTGACATCTCGGTACACTGTGCATCACACCTTAACATATTAAAATACAGCAAGATACTTTAATACACATTACTTCCCTTTGCTGTTATTCAGAGAACATGCACTAATTCTTATCGAGACATACACTATCCGAACCAGCAAATCCCCACACCGTTAATAAATTCTTTATCAACCACTATACATTAATGTAAATGCATCGTGCATCTTATCCAATTATGTTGAAGTCAATTCCACATTAAACTCCCCGGACATTGGTATCCATAATAAAATAGGTCAAAACAGTATTACCTATTATATACAAAGTGACATTCCTCTGAAGGTATGCTATACACAAATTACTGTCCTCTAACAACAAAATTCTTGTCGGTCACGCATAGACCTGTAGTCATACCAGTAAAACAAAAATAATTACAATCAAATATATGCCAATCTTAGCATCTCTCCATCCACCAGTGCATACATAAAATTTTCCCTGTCACTTCTTGTATCCTTTACCATAGGTATGATTATCATAGTACTGCAACCAAATCCATAAATTGCAAAGCAGGCAAAAAAAAAAAAAAAAAAAAATTATGTATTTGACTGAGGAAGCCACTGGCTTGAGAAACTCTCAAAATAAAGATAACCGAGTGTTGCACAAGTGTCAATCAACAACTTGTCGGTTCTATGAACTATCTACAATTCTACTAATGGAGCCTACTGTGTAGACTAAACGTTTCGGAATAAAGGTTAGGCAAGGTTCGTTCAGGAAACAGGATACGAGGTTTCCTGACGCGGTCTTAGTCATACGATGACTCGCCAACGGAATATAGATATCTAGCTTGTCTGGATTGTATATCATTATATTGAATCTTACCATTAGTGGGAAAATAGTTTAGCCTTTCAACAACAGTGCAACTTATTTGGCAATCTTTTTGTCTAGCATTTGAATACTATCTTTCTTAATTCCTCCTTCCGCTTCTTAATAGGTACTACATGCGCAGGTTTTCAAACTACCTGGCAGTTCTGTCAGGAGAGTAATTTAGGGTCTCGGCCCATTAGCAGCATTTACTACACATGGAAGTTTAAGCTGCTTCCACTGCCCGACTTTTGCAGATCCTTCAGGAAATTATTTCAAGTCACTTGCTTTTACAATGCTTAATTTGACTTAATTACCCTCGTTCAGTTGTGAACCTCGTAGCTCGCTAGTCCAAGAATCACACTGTTAGACGACAATTTAAGTACGTATTCGGATAACCTATTAAATTTTCCTACTAAAATTGCAAACACTATCATTATCAAAAAGCATTAATGTGTGCAATGCCAACAGACTAATATTAAATGCTGTTGCGCTGTATTCTCCGTTCAACACATTAGGTTAAGATTTACAACATAAATTCTCCAGGTGCATATGTGGGGTAGAGGCAATTGTGGGTAAATACATTTGCAACACAGACATTTAATAAAGGAAACTTTTCGCTTAAGGGTTTTTGTTAATCTTAGTGTATTTACTAGGAACAGTGCTTAAATTACAGAGAATCAAGTGGAGAGGGAAGGAGTTGCGTTGTTAGGTGGTCGTAGTGTAATGCCTGGGCGAGTTACTGTAGGTCATCCTCTCAACGGACTATTATAATCATGGGGGAGCGCTAAACCCGTAGGATTATACAGCGCATGGGGGGGGGAATGGAAGGTATTCAGGATCACTTCAGGGAACCAGAGCAGATCAAATTCCCTAGATCAAGAGCCCCTCACCAGCGTCAAGGAACCTCGCTTGAGGGGTTCAACGGACTAACTTCATCCTATTTCATTGGTAAATTTAGGGTGAAAATCAGCAGTCTCGCCCTAAAATACTTGGAGAAGCAGAATATAAACAAACCAAGCAAACTGGTTGAAATATTTGCCAGTCATAATGTAGATAACTATTTAAAGTATCGAACAAGTCAATAACTAAACAATGGGACGAAACAGGCAGAAGGTGCAACACTAATGAATATAAACTTTGCCAAAAAATTTAACAGAATAAAATAACTACTTTTAAGGGGACAGTTGAACACAGACATTGCAAGTACATGTACTCCTAAACCCAGGTGCTACAATGTATCATGTCACTGCTGCATGCGTATTATGTTCTTTAATTTGTTCAGAAGTTCTAGATATCTCGCTAACGCACGCTTCATCGCTCTTCCCTGCCTCCAGCAAGGACTAATCACGGTCTCTAAGCTACACATCTTTCGTCAGAGCTGTATGCTACACAGGTTATTAACCTGCTAAGTTGTTGACAGGAAGGGCAGTGAATTTGGTGGTTCCTGTCTAACGTGTTAATGATGTCGAGGGTGCCTAGTTTAGTGTAAAATTAAGTATTACTGAATTTTTGATGGTTGAATACTTTAACAGTCATACTTGTCTGAGGAACTGTGGGCTGGGAATCGTGGGTACTCAAGAAGACTCGTTATGACAACCGGTTCTGGTAGGAAGTGTACGACTTCATCCTTGTTAATTTATTTACTGTATTTTTTAAAAGATTAATCAGTTTATCATATTAGCTTCATCAAATTTCAATAAGTGAGGACGACCTACATAAGAGGTTTTAGAAGTGTTATTTATGACAGTATTATCCAAATTTTGCAAATATAAAGGGGGATTTATCTCTTCTGTACAAAAGATTTTTACATCAAAATACTGCAATCAAGTGACAATGTGTACTACTCATGCACCAATACCACCACCTGACTACTTCTCTTCATGGGCGAAAAGTTTCCATAATAAAATGGAAGTGAGGCACACTGCTCCAGGACAGATGGCCGACAGACATTTCATCGAATTTCGGATATCTGGCCGAATGGACAGTCTTAAATTTTATTAATTTCTTCTGTGTAACTGCTTTATAAAGTATAAAAACTATAAAAGGATAACATCGTGTGATTAAAAAATTACTACACTTAAAGTATAACATTAAAAATGGTAAAAAAATTACTAAAATTTAATGTTCTTAAATATTTAAAGATTGTGGGCAACTGCTCTCAAGAAATCAATTCTAGGATGCTCCTCATTTTTAAATGAGGAAATTCAGTTTTTTTGTTTAGTATTTGGTACTTTGCTTTTTCTTTTTCAATTCACTTATTCTACCAGCTCGACTGTCAACTCCCAATCCGACTGCTCATAGTTTTGAAACTTATATTTTATTGATAACACATACAAATACAATGTTTTTCACACCAATAAACAAGTACGCCTTACAAAAACGTTGACATACATAACCACATAAAACCCCAAACTCATTACATTAAAGCACCAATAACACCTATTGGGTACCCAAACAAACCTAAGTGTAGATTCCTCTGTACCAAAATCAAGGTACAAGTCTCAACCCACCGCCTCGTCACCACTCAAACTACACTCATACCCAACATACCATCAACCACATCTACACACATCAACTTAACAATATGCATCAATCCAACAAGGGATTATATAAAACAAAAAATACATTCCAGAACCCAAAAACCTAATAAAATAATATTTCTTCGGATTTTTAACCCCGGAGGGTTAGCTACCCAGGATAACCCAAGAAAGTCAGTGAGTCATCAAGGACTGTCTTATTTCCATTGGGGTCCTTAATCCTGTCCCCCAGGATGCGACCCACACCAGTCGACTAACAACCCAGGTACCTATTTGCTGCTAGGTGAACATGACAACAGGTGTAAGGAAACACGTCGAAATGTTTCCACCCGCCGGGAATCGAACCCGGGAGCTCCGTGTGTGAAGCGAGAGCTCTAGCTCTGCAATGATACACAAAAACATTACAAACAAATAACATGTCAGATTATAAAATTAAAACCCTTTCCCCAATTAAATCAACAAATAACACCACCCACAAAACCCCTCCCAACACATTTCCCCCTTTTACCCCTACCCTATTAACAACCATACCCCAAATCATTCTCCACACGCACACATTTAAACAAATAAACAAAAATATGTGTTACCTAACCGCACAAACCTCACCATATTTTACCATTCCGACCTCATAACATGAGGCCATTGCTAAGAATAACCAATAACATAACATAAGAACACCACCATCCTACCACTAAAGAGTGCGTTCAGTAACAAAAAGCTTATCCTTACAAGTTACTCATGGGCAACCCCTCATATCTATGCCCATTACAAAGAAAAAGTTACTACCACACAAAAACAATATGAAAACGTGGTCTGGTGGCTAAAACTCTCTTCACACGGCGAGGGCCTGGGTTTGATTCCCAGCCAGGGAAGAAACATTGGGCGTGTTTCTTTACACCTGTTGTCTATGTTCCCCATCAGTAAAATGGGTACCTGGGTGTTAGTCGACTGGTGTGAGTCGCATCCTAGGACACTGACCTAATCTGCCCGAAATGCTCAGCATAACAAGGGACTTTCTATATAGTAGTATGTCACTGATGTCAGCTAGGCCTGTATACCATGTACATGTACTTGTAGCAAATAAAGATTATTATTATTATAATAAATTATCATCCTGTAATCGTTCCAAGAGATACCATAACCTGAAGTCCACCTAAGACCCCATTACGTTCACACCCAACACTACACCATTAACATTTAGACAATTCCGAAGCAAAAGCACCTCAGCCTATTACCCGTTGAAAAAACAAACTCCTCCACCTGACATCCTATTAACTGAACCCCCTACCCCTCCCTGCCCATCCTATCCACTCATGCCCGTCCCCCACCTAACCTCGACACCACCCTCACCCAACCCCTCCTCCATACCCTCCTACCCTATCCCACCCCTTAAACTATACACCGTCAAATCCCTGTACGCCTGAGAAAGCGCCCCCTCCCATGCTCTACCATATAACTTTTTATTCCTACACTTAGTCCTAAAAAAGGCCGCTCGCAATGCCCCCATACGCTCCCTCCCCCCCTTATCCCTGAGACACCAAGACTCAAATATATAATCCAAAACCAAATATGATAAACTCCGTGTGCTGTCTGAAAACTGACCCAAGTCCAAACTCAAAGCCCTTAAAACAGAAACCTGTTCCCCACCTATCTGTCTCAACACCCCCTAAACCATTCCCTCACCCCCTGCAAATCACTACAAAAATAGATAACGTGATACGCAGTTTCCATTTCCCCACACCTACTACATACCCCATCACGTACGACTAATAATAATTGCGCTTTTGAAGGTGAACATACCTGCAAAAACCTATACCCTGTCTCCCGTACTCTGTTTCAATTTTAATTTATGTAATCACCTCCAAATACTTACCCAATCATACAGAGGTTAAACCCCACTCCCCTGCTTTGAAACTAGACGGCAAACAGTGGGGTGGGTGATTGTCCGTGTCGTGCGTTGTCTACCCACCATTCTTGCCAGGGTTGCCTTTTTAGGAAGAACACCTACAGCATCTTGCAGTCTTGTATAATAATCGAAGTCACTTCCTCAGACTGTTTAGCTCTTTCTTTAATTTTATCAACGAAGTAGGCGTAGCCATCAAGTTGAAGATGGAGACAACTATGAAACATATGGGAAGCTTTATTGAAGAAACGTTTCGCCACAGTGGTTTCATCAGTCCAATACAAAAAGGTGTAAGGAGAGGAATAGTTTGAGGTAATCAGTCCCTCAGCCTGGAATCTTAGCCGTCAAGCAATAGTTTCCTTCCTCTTTGTTGGTATGAATTCCATGATCTTAAAACCAAACTTATATTAAAGTGATTCGACCTTGATTATTTATAAAGTCACACTAACAAAGGAGAGAAGGAGGTAGCATATATAGGCCAGCAGACAGGGACGGGACAAGAGAGGTAGTAAGAAGTAGAGGGGTGGTGGTGGTGGTAGTAATAATGGAGTCTTGTCAAAGACCAAGAAAGGAGCACTGCAGGAGACCTAAGGGCCCACAAGGGATAAAAAAAAAATTGCCAATTGTCTGTTCTCTAGTTTATTTTTCGATCAAATGTCAATTCGGTCGATGAAATGTCCGTTCGGCCAACTGTCCGGCCACTGAAGCACACGCGTCTTTACCTGTGACAATTTATATACAGCTAATGGAGTACAGATACAGTATATATAATTTACTAAAATCCCCATCTTGGGGATTAATTTTTTTTAACCGGAGTGAAGAGATATACTGCCTTAATAGCCAATGTTTAGTCTATCCACCAACTGGGCATGTCACCGCATAAAGGAGGGGAATGCGTGGCACAGGTTGTGACTATTGAATCTTGGGTGTAACTGAAGTCACTACTAATGATGTTAAAGATATTTAGTCCTAGTCTGTCATAAGCATACTTTTTTAAAAGCTATGTTTCTATAATACCTTTGCCCTATTTTCAAATTATCTTCCTGTTCTAATAATCGGACTACCAACATTAAGCCAGCGAATCTGACAGGAACAAGCGTTCTATTAAAAGTTTTACCCGCAATGCGGCTACGCCAAGCCCAAAGTCTACGAAACTATGGTCACGTAAAAGGTTTAGTGTAATAATCAATTATATGATTTCATCAAGGAACCTGGTTGAATGTCAGCCGGCAAAACAGGCTCAGTAGCCAGAGCCAACATCAATGTATAACCCTTCACCCCCCCCCTCTTTCGAATCTCAACAATGTTGCCTAGTGAAAAAACACCACATGTTTGCTTCTGTTAATGAAATAAAACACCGGAAACTATACTTCGTGGACAAAAGTCATATCCTTATGACAATTTTGTAGAGGTAATTCCAACCTTGCTTAATTATTCACTAACTTTGGCCCTCTTCTAAAAATAAAAATCAGCTAAGCATTTTAGACCATTTGTCAAGTCACTCTTTTACGCTCGATACTGCCAATTGAAAAAAACAATTTAAACTGCTTTAGTTTGAGTTTATAAATATATTTAAATCAAACTACTACTATACATTACAGGAAATACCTATCTGTTAAGTGTAAAAATTCCAGCCATCAGCTAATACAATATTCAGTAAATATTAATTTTTAAAGGGGTGGACCAGTAAGCCAGCGGAAGGCCTCTGTCAAGGGAACAAAAGTTCCAGTGGCGGGTCATCATGAGACCAGTCAGGAAACTAATGTACTGTTCCCTGACGAATCTTACCCAATCTAACCTAGCAACATGTTTAAAAGAAATAGGCAATATGCACATAGCTGATCTAGGATAATTCTTACACTGGCTGTATAGTCCAAAAACGAATCCTATAAACAAACTTTTTTTTATGCATTAACATACCACTCAGGTGTTTTGAGAATATTTAGTATACGGAAATACCTGGACCTTTCCACCTTTACCTGGGTATAATCTAGGGATATATCAAAGTGCGGTCGATACCAGCCGTTGTTCCAAAATATTACATGTGCTTAAAAATTAACATTAACACTAACTCACTATTGTGGAGCGCGCGCGCACGCCCGTGCGTGCATAGTGCTGGAATGCAATAAAATTAATGAATTCAGAAAATTCACTCAAATGTCTGAGAAATAAAGTATTTTATCCACAGTGGTATATTACCAACCATTCTTGAAAAATGGTTGGACTCTGCCAACTGTAAATAACGCATAACCACTTTCTAGCATACTTAATATAAGTAAAATTTTATTTGTTTTATGTGCGACTTAATTCAAGTCTGCATATTAAATAATTCATTACGATTGCAACTAAATATTAACATTTAAATAGTTAATTACCACTAATTTGTTTAGTTATCAGAACTTTGTGGCCAACTCTCTGGACCTAATCTTTTGAGTATTCCCACAGAATGGGTATGTGTATAATAAAGATTAAACCAAACTATTATAATAAAAAAGTGCTAAACCTACAAGGGTCATACAGAACCAAACTAACATCTGAGAAGTTAAGCTATTTAACAGTTCACCTTCCTGTGATGCTTAATACCCATTGTACAATAAGCATTCCCTTGTATACTGAATATGCACTGTAATTCTGAAAATAAAATTATAGGAAAAGTATAGATATCCGAAAATTGGAAATTGAAAAAAAATTGGAATCGTTCCCTCTCTAGACTATATATCCACTACCAATCACGCAATTCCCTAATTTCATTTACTTCATTACGCCTACAGAAGTTGCTTAGCTCGTTTGGACTATTATAAAAGTCCGATATTACGTCCACTCAAAGAATAAATTCCATTCCTAAAATTGACGAAGCAAACTACATGCATTTGTGTATAAACAGACTGGAAAATATTTCTTTTATTGCTCTTTAAGATTTAGTTTTTTGTACATACTGTGTGGAGGTTAATGTTTAATCAGGCAAACAACCAGAAAAGACTGGCTCTAGGCCGGGCTGCGGGAATAGGTAGAAACCAAACCGGTCAGAGGTATATCACAGGTTACTTGTTTACCGACTGCACATGGGTCATTAAGACCGTGATTTACCTGGACGCTCAACGTATATTGTTTTAGAATCTGAAAATATGGGTTAAAAACATCCGCCTGCTGTGTGTTTATTTTAAATCTTATGAAACAACCACTCGTTCTGCAATACTTGTATAGTTAACAGAATTATTAATGCGTATTCCTTAGACAGCATTGAAAATAGGCATGCCTAGTATGGGCCAGTAGACCTGCTACATTGTTCCACCTTTATGATTTTATTTACGTAATGATTCATTACCCTAAAATACTAAGAGCTGAAACCTACTTACCAGACAAAGTTTTGACGCTTAGTTCATACAAGGTCTTAGCAACCGCTGACGCCATCATGCAGTTGAAGATAATATAGATCAGGAGCGATAATGAGCTATACCAGTCACTGCGAGAGTTGGAAGGACACTGGTGGGTGTAGGGTCGTCCGGCGTCCACCAGGGGTGTCCCGGCCGGGCCAGTGGTGGCCCGTCCGGGCCAGGAGGGGCAACTCTCATGTCTCTTACATCATACATGTTATATGGTGAAATTATCCCTCTTCTTTTAATACACTAAACAAAGTAGGATATAAATCATATAGTAAATTATGGTCATTACAGCTAGATAGATTCCATATTTCATAATGGGCTGAACCCTTCTTGTATTTTATATTACTTAGTGAGGATAATAAGGGTTTAAATCAAAATTTGGTTTTAATCTGGCCGGCTCCATGCAAGGCTCGAGGACTAGCCTCAGTTTATGTAAAGATCATTATAAGATCATTTTTTCATTATTATATGAAAAATTACACTGATAGCACAATAATTAAGCAATCACTGATGTTCATAAGTAAGCAAATGTGTCATTTAAGCTCTCTCTCGGCCTCTGAAAAGACAGGTCATGTAACTATAGCGTCACCAACGAGTCTACGTAAAGGAGGAACTCCTTGCATTCTAGCATGACGCAATCACTACGTTTCTTCACATACAGGAAATACGCGAACACTGGCAAGCCCAGCTGTGTATACACAGTATTAATTAAAATAAGTTTCGTTGTTGAGATGGAATGTGCTCAGCATTAAACTAAGGTTTAATAAACCACGGAACTGGTGGTGTTTGCTGCTATGGAGAGTGTTTTACGACTCACTCGCCAGGGGTTCAAACTCCACCCGTTCCCTGGTCTGCAATCATGTTATTACGATTTCGTAAGGTTTAATAACGCCACCACCCATTTATTACGACACAACAGTCTGCTAACTCCCAGGTGTATGTTTACTGTTAAGTGAAGAAGGATAGCAAGCGTAATTTGGCATGCTCAGTAGCCTTGACTTGCTCTGGATTGAGCCCGGGTCCTTCCATTGTGAATCGAAGGAGTTACCACTAGGCCAGAAGCCAGTGGGCTGTAATTCCTAAAGTTGCTTTACTGTTTACAGGAACTCTTTTTCCAACTAGTTACCAACTAGCCATCATAATTCCACCTCGACAATAGCGGATACATCGCATATACACCGACCAATATATACCTGTGGATATACGTGTGTATATACCTGTGTATATACCTCATACTGCTAACCTTCCAGCAACACTTTTACACTAACGACGATGTAAATTGCCTTAACATGTTCATATTAATGTTTTTAGATTGGCTCGACCTTGACTGTTTCCCCATACAATAACTGACTTCCTGGAAACACCAGCTAGCGTATCAACGCAGCCAACTGTAGAAACTTTAATTACTAGTATTAGTAATAGCACCTCCACTAGTACTTCTACTTCACTAAGTGTTGCTAGACTACTAGTACTTCTACCTCACTAAGTGTTGCTAGACTACTAGAACCTCTACCTCACTAAGTGTTGCTAGACTACTAGTACCTCTACCACACTGTTACTAGACTACTAGTACCTCTATCACACTGTTACTAGACTACTAGTACCTCTACCTCACTAATGCTGCTAGACTACTAGTGCCTCTACCACAATAAGTGTTGCTAGACTACTAGTACCTCTACCACACTAAGTGTTGTTAGATTAGTAACTCCATCACAGAAATAGTGTCACCTTAGTACTAGAAGTTAGTACTCGTTTTCACAACATGGCGGAAAGGAGCCGGCGAAGAGTCAACACTGTCTGTGTGGAGGTGCTAAAAGCGGGTGATCTACCCTACTAATGCAGCTGTTTTGCTACCGGCGATTTTGCGAGATACCTACGGCATCTTGAACGAAGAATTATATGGTATATCGCTTAACGGGTCGGCGAGAATATTCGTTAAGTTTGTAGTGAACAGTGCTTACGAAAGGGTTGTTGACAAGTACCAAGAACAACGAATTGAGGTCAACTCTAGACTGGAAGTACGCCTCAGGGACGTGTCATGATATTATACATGGATTCGCGTGTGTAATGTTCCTTTTGAGGCCAGTTTGGAGTTATACATGCTGCCTCGGTGGGTAGGTGGTCTCAAGGCATATACGCTGGGCTACCTGAAGGGTCATGATGGAGGAGTTTCGCACCCAGGTATATGTTACTTATGTTGGACAGCTGCGGATGTGTAGGATTTGTGGGTTCTATGGTCATATGGCAGTGACATGTGACAAGAGGCCAATGCAGCAGCAGGCTCACTGTGATGAGAGCTTGCAGAAGGTGGATGAGGAGGGATCAGTACAAGAGGATGTGGGCGTGGTCATGTCCGACAAATGGAGTGATATTGTGGATAGTGCGGAGGGTCGTGTCCTCACTCTGCCGCCTGAGTCACAGGGACTGAAGACTGTGCATCCTGCTGAAGCTCCTGGTCTTGGGGAGCTGGATTTGGGCTTGCCTGAGCCTCTGCTGAGGGACATAAGGGAGATGTTGGACAGCCCCCTGGTAGAAGACCCGCAGTGAGATGAAGTTAGGTTGGAGGAGTCTTTGGTGAGTCTTGAGGGGGCTAGGGAAGGTGAGAGCAAGGTGGTGTCACAACTGCAGGTTCAGGAGGTCGGTGTTGAAGTTCACAGGAAAGAGGATGGGGAGGACATGGATGCCACGGGGAATCCTATAAAAGGCCGAGTGGGACATCTGATGACGACGTCCTCACTCCGGGACAGAGGATTTGTAAGAAGGCCTGAGTTGATGTAGCTAAGAGAGGTGAAGGGGAGGGAAGGTGGGAAGGGGGGAAAGGGGTTTGGTGAGAAAGCTGGTCCTCTGAAGGGAGCTGTGCCGAGGTTACAGAAACACAAAGGAAAGCCCCCACTGCAATATTCCGGTGTTTGACTATGAATGTTAATGGCCTCTGAGCGGAGGTTAAACGTAAGTGGGTGAGGTGACCCTTAGACGCTTGAATGTTGATGTGTGTTTCTTGCAGGAACACAATTATAGGTGTGGAAGAGACCTGACTTTGAATGGATACACGATTTATGCTGGGAGTTGCTGTATAACCCCTGTGGTTTAGCACTTCTATTTGATTATAATAATAATAATATGCTGGGAGTTCAGGGAGTTTCAAGGGTGGAGTGGCGGTAGGTGTTCGAGGGACCAGCCCTTTTCGGTTGTTAGCTTGGGAAGAGGTAGGGGGGAGGGTGGATGGGGTTTGGGGGATGTGCGTTCTGTTTCTTGCCTGCAATGAATAGCAGGAAAATTAAAGAGAATTTTGTGAAAGACATTTTAGTGTACCATATGAGGGGTTTGCCTATGGTTTCGATCTTAGGAGGAGACTGGAACTGCGTGATCAGGAAGAAAGATGTGGAGCCGAGGGGGGCGGGGTGCGTCTTGGGTGTTCTAAGGGATGTTTTCGGGGCTATGCTGCCAGGTTGGACTGCCTATATGTGACGCATGAGGTCGAAGTGGGACAAGTGGAATGTATTGATGTGGGATTTTCTGACCACAGAGGAGTGCTTGCTGAGTTGGGATGAGAGGGTGTGATTAAGACTTACTGGAGCTATTGGAAGCTCAATGTGCGCCTGTTGAAGGGGGAGGAGCAGTGCGAGAGGTTTGCGGGATGGTGGGAGGAATTTTGAAAGGTAGGAAAAGGGGAGAGTGATGTCGTGCACTGGTGGAATGACCAGGCCAAGCCGGGTATTCAGAACTATTATAGACATAGGGGCAAGGAGGAATCTCAATTGCGCTTTGGGTTACAGATGTATTTGGAGGATTAGTTACGGGTTGTTATGAAGGGGGTTCGTCCACTGGATGAGATTACCGGGTTGCATGCTCAGTTGAGGGATATTCAGAACGACAGGTTTAATGCCATCAGGGTCCGGGGCGGTGTCGAGGATGTCCTTTGGGGAGACAGGCCGTCAGTGACTGTCTTGCACAGGTTTCAGAAGCGGCAGAAAAGTATGACGATGATGTCTTTGAAGGTGTGTGAGGCTTTGGAGGGGTATAGGGTGGGGCAGGTCCTTAGGAAGACTGAGGGAATGTGTGGTTATGCAGGGCATTGGTTTTGCCGATATCTGATGAAGCGGGCGGGAGGCGCGAGAGCTAGAGAGATAGTGGAGGAGGGCATACAGACGAGGATTAGTGATGAGGACAGGGTAGGTATGAGGAGGAGGTGTGGATGGCGGTCCAGGGAATGAGTCTTGGTAAAGCCTCGGGGTTGGACGGGATCCCAAACGATTTTTATATACTTAATTGGAATGTGCTGAGGGAATGCTTACTAATGGTTTTTAATCAGATGAAAGTTTCAGGTATCATGGGAGAAGCCCAGCATACGGGAGTCATGGTGCTGGTACCCAAGGGACATGTGGGGGAGTCGATTCGGGATTATCCAGGTGAATGGGAGGGTGGGGGATGTAGTGGGTATGGGATGGGGATTGCGACAGGGATGTCCCTTGTCGCAAATCCTGTTTGCATGCTTACAGCATCCCTTTTATAGGTTAGTTATCGAAGGTGTGAGGGAGGGAGGAGTGGTTAATGGCAGCGCTTTGGGTATAGTGGGATATGTAGATGATACAACGGTCTTAGTTGGAGGGGAGGAGGGGCTTCAAAATATAGGCAGGATTATATGCATTTTTGGGGCCGTCACTGGGATGAGGGTCAACCGGATCAAATCCAAGTTGTTAGAGGTGGGCATGTGGGTGGGGGAGAATTAGGAGCTAGGTATGGGTAGACCATTGTGGAGAGTTTAAAAATATGTGGAGTGGTTTATCGGAATGACACACAACTTGCTAGGGAGGCGAATTCATCTGCTGTGGTGGGGGTGCTTTGCGACAGATGGGCGGCTGGAGACCGGGGGATGTCCCTTTATTACAGAGGGTGATCGTAGTTAATACAGTGATATATAGCAGATTATGGCATGTGGCAGCTGTGTACCCTTTAATCACAGGGGATGTATTGGATTTGCAAAAATGGGTTTTGAGGTATATATGGGTGTATGGGCGGCATTGGTTACAAAAGGAGGTGGTCATGAAGCAGGTTGGCTTTGGAGGGATGGGGCTCATCCCCTTGCAAAGGTGGCTGCAGGGTGTGTATGTGAAGCAAAGGTTTATAGGGTGGGGGGAGCAGGGTAGGAGTGTGGGGATGGTGATGGAGGATGTTAGGAGGTGGTGGGGAGGGAGGGAGCTACAGGCGTGTGAGGCTATGTTGAGACTTTTATTACTTGTTAGGGAGCCACGGAGATTGAAGGTAGGGGTATTGGGGAGGGTGGGGGAATATGGGAGGTGGGGGAGGGGGGCTGCTTACCCGATGTATAATTGGAAGAGGACTTGGATGGGGTTAGGTAAGCTGAAGTTACCATCAAAGGTGTGGGACACAGTGTATAGGTTTTTGCACGGAATTTTGGCGACATGGTCACAGTTATATAATATGGGTTTGGTGGCAGAGCAAAGTTGCTCAAGGTGTGGGAATTTGGAAACGGCTTTTCACTCGGTTTATTTCTGTGAAGCCTTGGGCAGGGTCAGGGAATGGTTCGGAAGGGTTCTCCGCATGGTGGGTGGGGGGAGGGTTGTCGATCTTGAGAGTCTTAAGCCTTGATATTGGGGGAGTTAGGGAGGATGTGCGAAGGGCGGTTATGTACCTAGTGGCAGACTTTATTCATGTTTCATGGGTGATGAGGGTGGTAGCAGGTGAGATACGGGTAAGAGCATTAGCTGCCAATTTCTATCATACTAAGTGTAGGAATAGGGACTTATATGGGAGGTCGTGGGGTTTGGAGTTTTCGGCGGGCTATAGGGACATGACAGTGGGGCTTCTTTTGCATGTTGGTGGGGCTACACCTTGAGGGGCTGGTCCTGGGGGGGTAGGGGTGTGTGGGGAATCAGGACCTGTTTGAGAGGTGTATCTGGCTTAGGTGTGTAGTTGAGGGGGACGAATGGGATGGGGTAGGGGGTACACTGGGGATGGAAGACACCTTGTTTTATGACAGATGACTGGGGTCCAGGTATGCGAGTTTAGAGGTTGGATGCAGGGGGCATTTCTTCCTCTTGTGTTGTGTTGGTGTGTTAGGAGACTTATGACTAGGCGGGTATTACAACCTCAGGTTCAATGGCCTGTTATCCTGAGTGTAAAAAGGGAGCTTGGAGCAAAGAAACACAGTAGAAAATGCTTTGAATTTGTATTTCCTTCACCAAGCAATTATGATTATATAAGACTTGTATTTTCCTTCACCAAATATATTATAAGGCTTTGTACAGATATGTACATTATATACAGAGAGATTAGAATTAGTGCACGCCATGGTAGTCAAGGCAAAACAGCAGCCAATAGACAGAGACAACCGTACAACAACCAGCCCAATGCAGGGCTGGTGATGTGGTAACCACATCACCTTTGCCATTGTCAGACACGCATTATGATTGGCTGAACCGAGTCGTTGATTTGATGATGGGGCCCCATCGCCAAACCCTTAACGATGGTTCGCTGGTTGGAGGGGAGCCTATGTGGGTGTGTTTAACATGCTCCGAATAAAGGGTACGTACTCTTTGCATGCAACAGTGGGTAAGTCCACTGTCAGGGGTGAGGCTTTGGAGGCTTCCCTTGTGTTCTCGCAGAGGCGCTTCCTCACCTTCATTTTGATGGTTGTTACCAGTAATGGGTTCCCGGTAGGGGTCATAAGATTGTTGTTGTGCCATGTGGAGACTTTGTTTGTATGTGTCTGTGTTTTAAATATTCTGTATTCATGTGTTATGTGATGTAATATGTCCATATCATGCCATTTACTTATTGTCTTTCTGTAAAGACACTTATTGTATTGTTAGGTGAGCGGGTAGTCCATCTGCGATGGATGTTTCCTGTACTTTTTGTGCTCACTGGCTTGTGTACCGGCCTTTTGTTATTTTTATATATGAACTTTGTATACCTCCATTTTGTATGTCTCTTGTTGTTTGACCCTCTACATACGGCTATGTATCAGGTGTGGCACCAGGGGTGTGGGTTGTGGGGTGGTGAATGCCGTCTGTGCATTACGGCCGAGAGCGTAATGGAAACTTGGGACTTAGGGATTTGTATAATAAGCACTTTTGTTTTGTTTTTATTCTTATGCATGGTCCATTATTTTTCCTGTTTATGTATGTATTGCATTGTTTTTTAATAATGTTACACTTTCAAGCGTCTGTCTAGATGCTTAGGGCCCTTTGCACAGGGTTTATATGTCTCATGTAAGTGTTTCCCCGTTTAGGTAAAGGTGTTTTTGTGAGGGCGAGTAATTGGTGAGCTATGTTCTGTAATATTGTATTATGTGATGTGGGTTTCCTTTTCTGAGTCCAGGTCCTTTTCATGGAATTTATGGTGATTAATATATTCATGTCATTCTGGATGTTGAATGGAATACCCCGTCCGTTTATGCCCCTTTCTTTTGTATTCCGGATGCGATTGTTTTTATATTTTTTCCTTAGTACATTTTTGGTGGGATGGTCGTCCATCTGCGATGGATGCTTCCTTTGTATTTTATGCTCACTATCTTGCTTATAGGTCTTTTGTTAAGCCTTTTTTCTATGTGATCTGTGTATATTTTCCGTCTGTATGTCCCTTTTGTTGTTTGCCCCGAGGCATGCGGTTATGTATCAAGTGTAACACCGGGGGTGTGGGTTCTAGGGTTGTGGTAGCCGTCTGTGTATTACAGATGTGAGAGACAGGGTATCTTGGGGTTTGAGGTTTTTGTATAATCAGTACTTTTGTAATTGTTCTATTTTTCTGCATTGTCCTTTCTTTTTCTGTTCATTATGTATTGTATTGTTTTTAAATAAAATATAAAAAAAAGTGCCTCTACCACAATAAGTGTTGCTAGACTACTAATGCCTCTACCACAATAAGTGTTGCTAGACTACTAGTGGCTCTACCACAATAAGTGTTGCTAGACTACTAGTGCCTCTACCACAATAAGTGTTGCTAGACTACTAGTGCCTCTACTACAATAAGTGTTGCTAGACTACTAGTGCCTCTACCACAATAAGTGTTGCTAGACTACTAGTGCCCTTTAGTTTTTTAGACCCGAGGCATCTTATATCAAGTGTAACACTGTGGTTCTAGAGTTGTGTAGACTCTGTGTATTACAATGTGAGAGACAGTATCTTGGTTTGAGGTTTTGTATATCAGTCACTAATTGTTCTATTTTGATTGTCCTCTTATCTAAGTTCTAGTATTGTTTGCTTTACCACAAAATTAAAAGTGCCTCTACCACAATAAGTGTTGCTAGACTACTAGTGCCTCTACCACAATAAGTGTTGCTAGACTACTAGTGGCTCTACCACAATAAGTGTTGCTAGACTACTAGTGCCTCTACCACACTAAGTGTTGTTAGATTAGTAACTCCATCACAGAAATAGTGTCACCTTAGTGCTAGAAGTTAGTACCCCAGTTAGAACTAATAGGAAAATGTATATACATGCGCATGTATACTAATGCATATATTTCGTGTATTTTATAGTTCATCAGCGGTAGTTTTACGTCAATCTTACCTGTTTGTGCATTGTTTTGCCCATGTATGCCAAGTTTTGTATGTTGGTCATAGGCATTTTTATATTACTTTTGTAATCTGTCATCTGGGTCTAGTGGAAAGTATCTTAATTTACGTTTTTATCTGTGTATATTTGTGTTTGTAGTGGGTACTTTATGTCAGTGTATTTGGTGTTGTGTGTGTATTGTTCAGGGATTGTATTCGGAGCCATTATGTTTGTGTTGGCTGACTGTTGTGTCGGTGTGTTGTTTTCTTGTTAATTCCCTGTCAATCTTAGGTAAGATTTGTCCGGAAACAGGACAAGTGTTTCTTTACGCGGGTCTTAGTCATATGATGACCCGCAGCTGGAGTTTTTGGTCATCTGACCGAGACCTTCCGCTGGCTTACCAGTCCACCCCTTTAAAACTTATGGTTATAATTATAAACATTAGGTATAGTCTCCTGTTAGTCTAATACACCCATTATCTTTTCACGTTGTTGTATGTTTTAAACGAACACTATCTGGTATATGTATGTAACGTTTTAAATAAAAAAAAAAAAAAAAAATATATGAAAAAAAAAGGGCCTAGACTCTAACCTAATTTTTAATGTCCATGCTAGATCAAGGCAAGATCCCGCAAGTGTATAGGCCTAAATGAAATAAATACATCATTTATTGCTCGAGAGTCACAGACTGGAAAATTAACAGCAGTACATTCATAATGTATATGCTGAATATACAATTTTGGAGTGAGATTAATAAGCTGAAAAAGCCTAGGGAAAGAATGGATTTGTCAGTTAAAATAGGAGAGGAGAGTTATTAGATGGAGAGTTAGAGGTATCGGGAAGATGGAGGGAATATTTTGAGGAATTGTTAAATGTTGATGAAGACAGGGAAGCTGTGATTTCGTGTATAGGGCAAGGAGGAATAGCATCTTGTAGGAGTGTGGAAGAACCAGTTGTGAGTGTGGGGGAAGTTCGTGAGGCAGTGAGTAGAATGAAAGGGGGTAAAGCAGCTGGGATTGATGGGATAAAGATAGAAATGTTAAAGGCAGGTGGGGATATAGTTTTATAGTGGTTAGTGTTTTTATTTAATAAATGTATGGAAGAGGGTAAGGTACCTAGGGATTGGCAGAGAGCGTGTGTAGTTCCTTTGTATAAAGGCAAAGGGGACAAAAGAGTGTAAAAATTATAGGGGAATAAGTCTGTTGAGTATACCTTGTAAAGTGTATGGTAGAGTTATTATTGAAAGAATTAAGAGTAAGACGGATAGTAGGATAGCAGATGAACAAGGAGGCTTTAGGAAAGGTAGGGGGTGTGTAGACCTAGTGTTTGCAGTGAAACATATAGGTGAACAGTATTTAGATAAGGGTAAAGAGGTTTTTGTGGCATTTATGAATTTGTAAAAGGCGTATGACAGGGTGGATAGGGAAGCAATGTGGCAGATGTTGCAAATGTATGGAATAGGAGGTAGGTTATTGAAAGCGGTGAAAAGTTTTTACGAGGATAGTGAAGCTCAGGATAGAGTATGTAGGCGAGAGGGAGATTATTTTCCAGTAAAAGTAAACCTTAGACAAGGATGTGTGATGTCACCGTGGTTGTTCAATATATTTATAGATGGAGTTGTAAGAGAAGTGAATGCGAGGGTCTTGGCAAGAGGTGTGGAGTTAAAAGATAAAGAATCTAACACAAAGTGGGAGTTGTCACAGTTGCTCTTTGCTGATGACACTGTGCTTTTGGGAGATTCTGAAGAGAAGTTGCAGAGGTTGGTGGATGAGTTTGGTAGGGTATGTAAAAGTAGGAAATTAAAAGTGAATATAGGAAAGAGTAAGGTGATGAGGATAACAAAAAAATTAGATAACGGAAGATTGAATATCAGATTGGAGGGAGAGAGTATGGAGGAAGTGAATGTGTTCAGATATTTGGGAGTGGATGTGTCAGCAGATGGGTATATGAAGGATGAGGTGAATCATAGAATTAATGAGGGGAAAAAGGTAAGTGATGCACTGAGGAGCTTGTGGAAATAGAGAACTTTATCCATGAAAGCAAAGAGAGGAATGTATGAAAATATAGTTATACCAACACTCTTGTATGGGTGTGAGACATGGGTTGTGAATGTTGCAACAAGGAGAAGGCTGGAGGCAGTGGAGATGTCATGTCTGAGGGCAATGTGTGGTGTGAATATAATGCAGAGAATCTGTAGTTTGGAGATTAGGAGGTGTGGGATTACCAAAACTATTATCCAGAGGGCTGAGGAGGGGTTATTGAGATTGTTTTGACATATAGAGAGGATGGAACAAAATAGAATGACTTCGAAATTTGGAGGGAAGGCAGGGTAGGGGTCGGTCTAGAAAAGGTTGGAGGGACGGGGTAAAGGAGTTTTTGTGTGCGAGGGGCTTGGACTTCCAGCAAGCGTGCGTGAGCGTGTTAGATAGGAGCGAATGGAGACAAATGGTTTTTAGGACTTGACGTGCTGTTGGAGTGTAGGCAAGGTAACATTTATGAAGGGTTTCAGGGAAACCGGCAGGCCGGACTTGATTCCTGGAGATGTACAGTGCCGGCACTCTGAAGGAGGGGTGTTAATGTTGCAGTTTTATAACTGTAGTGTAAGCACGCCTCTGACAAGACAGTGATGGAGTGAATGATGAAAGTTTTTCTTTGTCAGGCCACCCTGCCTTGGTGAGAAACGGCCGATGTGTTAATAAAAAAATAAAATATTAAAAAGAATGAACATTTAGAAATACACTATAAAAAATCTCTCACACTTCATCCAGACTCACCTTTTACACTTGATTTCTCAAATTATGAGTTCGAAAAAAACCAAAAAAAACTAGTGCACCAAAGGCCAGTTTTATGCATTTAATTTATAAGAAAAGTACATATTAAAAAGGAAGATTCAGTTACGAAACAGATGACTGTAATATGGCTAGGCTGTCCAAGGTCGTTACTGGGACAATTGCCTGTTATACCATCGTGATGGATGCCTGTCCACCCTCCATGTTGTATATACATCGAGAGCTGCATATCTCTGTGTAGAGTATCTACAGTGAAAGGCTTATTTCTCCCATTATAACCAAGAGGTGCATATCTTTCATATATATACTATATATATATACATATATATGCGTTCCGAGAGGAATACTATAGTAATGAATACACACGGGATTTACTGCAGTCTATATTAACCCGCTTGCTTTAAAACTAGCACTAACTTACCGTCCTCCTAGCCACTCTCATTTGTAAGAGAGAGAGAGAGAGAGAGAGAGAGAGAGAGAGAGAGAGAGAGAGAGAGAGAGAGAGAGAGAGAGAGAGAGAGAGAGAGAATAAATTTCACATGTCAAACGAGTCTTTTTCTTGCTGTCACTTGATCCATGGTTACAAAACCTCGCGTCCTGTGAGTCAGTCTTGTGTGGTCTCCCCTGAAATTAACGTCCTTCGTCACTATGACACACATACACGTTCAGTCTATCAGGTCTCTGTACACACGTTCAGTCTATCAGGTCTCTGTACACACGTTCAGTCTATCAGGTCTCTGTACACACGTTCAGTCTATCAGGTCTCTGTACACACGTTCAGTCTATCAGGTCTCTGTACACACGTTCAGTCTATCAGGTCTCTGTACACACGTTCAGTCTATCAGGTCTCTGTACACACGTTCAGTCTATCAGGTCTCTGTACACACGTTCAGTCTATCAGGTCTCTGTACACACGTTCAGTCTATCAGGTCTCTGTACACACGTTCAGTCTATCAGGTCTCTGAAAGTGTAGAATCCTCCTCATTCCGTAAACTCTTTCCCCATAATCTTCCTCACTCCCCACCCCATTCCTCACAATCTTCTACCTGCCCCCTCCTATCCCAATAATCTCCCTGCACCACCTCCTCCCTCACAATCTCCCTGCACCACCTCCTCCCTCACAATCTCCCTGCACCACCTTCTCCCCCACAATCTCTCTGCACCACCTCCTCCCCTACTATCTCCCCCCTCTACATCCTTCTCCGTAATCTCCCTCACTACATCCTTCACAACAACATACGAAAAGAGTAGAGTACAAATAACAGCAGTAAAGATTACGTGGCCTTGACTGGCAACACTCCACACGTGTATCAAGCATTATGCGCTTGTGTCTCTCGTATTTGTAACAGTTTATCTCTGCCTGAGCACTTTATACGTCGTTATCATGTCTTCCCTGGTCCTCTCTTCCAAGGTTGACAGATTTATTCCTATGAGCTTCTCCTCAAAGTTCACTCCCTGGAACGCAGGCGAGAAAGGTACATGATAATATACACTTGGAAAATCCTAGAGGAACTAGTCTCAAATCTACGCACGAAAATCACTCCCTACGAAAGCAGAAGACTCGGCAGGAGATGCAACATATCCCCAAAGAAAAGCAGTGGCGCCACGAGTACGCTAAGAGGCAACACAGTATAAGTGTCGAGGTCCCAAGACTGTTCAACTGCCTCCCAGCATACATAAGGGAGATTACCAATAGACCCCTGGCTGTCTTCAAGAAGAAGCTAGACAGGCACCTAAAGTCAGTACCTGACCAGCCAGGATGTGGTTCGTACGTCGGTTTACGTGCGGCCAGCAGTAACAGCCTGGTTGATCAGGCTCTGATCCATCACGAGGCCTGGTCACGGACCGGGCTGCGGAGGTCAACACCCCCGCAGCCCGGTCAGTGTATGCTGTACTATAATGTATACTATACTCACACATAGTATACAGCATACATAAACACTACGATGTGAACTCAGTGGTAATGCTCAATACTATATGTGAGTTCAGTTTTATATATTTATGTTTTGTATGTTGTGTTATGGCGGGTTCTCGTCCTGCTGGACGAGGCTGAGTGGCGGGTTCTCGTCCTGCTGGACGAGGCTGAGTGGCGGGTTCTCGTCCTGCTGGACGAGGCTGAGTGGCGGGTTCTCGTCCTGCTGGACGAGGCTGAGTGGCGGGTTCTCGTCCTGCTGGACGAGGCTGAGTGGCGGGTTCTCGTCCTGCTGGACGAGGCTGAGAGAACTGTGCTCAACCTGGAAATATAGTGGTACAGTGGACCCTCGGTTTTCGTTCACCTCCAAACTCGAACAATTATGTAAGTGTATTTTCGTAAGTGCTTTTGTAAGTGTGTTTTTCGGGGTCTGAAATGACTAATCTAATTAACATTTGTCCTTACGGGAACAAATTCGTTCGGTAACAGCATTCAAATAGCATTCTGGAAAGAATTTTCAACGAAAACCGAGGGTCCACTGTATTTTGATTTTTTTTTCATTAATTTTGTGCGAAAATTATTGTAATTTTCTTTAGGTATTCACATATGTACATATCACACATGCACACATACACATACATATGCACACATACACATGCATACACACATACATAAATATACACACATATACAGACATACATATATACACACAGACATGCATATTCACACATACACACATACCTATGCACTCATGCACACATATACACATGCATACATACACACGCATACATACACATGCACACATACACACAGACATACATATGCACATATATATACACACAGGCATGCACATGCACACATATACATACAGGCATACACATGCACACCTATACACACAGACATACACATGCGCACATACACAGACATACACATGCACACCTATACACACAGACATACACATGCGCACATACACAGACATACACGTGCACACATACACACACAGACATACACATGCGCACATACACAGACATACTTATGCACACATATATACATGCACATATACACATTCATACCCACACACACATACATACACGCGTACATACACACATATACACACATACATATACATACACACTTACACATATACGCATACACACATACATACACATACACGCACATACATACACATTCACATATACATACACATGCACATATACACGCACATATACATACACGCACATACACATACACGCACCTACACATACACCACACACACACACAACACACACACACACAACACACACACACATACACACGCCCCAGTGGCCTGGTGGCTAAAGCTCTCGCTTCACACACGGAGGGCCCGGGTTCGCTTCCCGGCGGGGTGGAAACATATCGATGTTTCCTTACACACACACACACACACACACACACACACACACACATACAACAGGCCTAGTGTCTAATCGACATGTGCCTAGGACAAAATGGTAACTAACACACACACACACCTGACGACACTGGAGGACAGGAGAGATAGGGGGGACATGATAACGACATATAAAATACTGAGAGGAATTGACAAGGTGGACAGAGACAGAATGTTCCAGAGATGGGACACAGCAACAAGGGGACACAGTTGGAAGTTGAAGACTCAGATGAATCACAGGGATGTTAGGAAGTATTTCTTCAGTCACAGAGTGGTCGGGAAGTGGAATAGTTTGGGAAGCGATGTAGTGGAGGCAGGTTCCATTCATAGCTTTAAGAAGAGGTATGATAAAGCTCATGGCGCAGGGAGAGTGACCCAGTAGCGGCCAGTGAAGAGGCGGGGGCAGGAGCTATGACTCGACCCCTGCAACCACAACTAGGTGAGTACGCACACGCATTTTCTTGGACTGCAAGAAGGCCTTCGACACAGATCCTCACAAGAGATTACTGCAGAAGCTAGAGGATCAGGCGTGTATAACAGGAAGGGCACTGCAATGGATCAGAGAATACCTGACACGGAGGCAACAACGGGTCGTGGTACGTGCTGAGGTATCACAGTGGGTGCCTGTGACGAGCGGGGTCCCACAGGGGTCAGTCCTAGGACCAGTTCTATTCTTGCTATATGTGAATGACATGACGGAAGGGATAGACTCAGAAGTGTCCCTGTTCGCAGATGATGTGAAGTTAATGAGGAGAATTAAATCAGATGAGGATCAGGCAGGACTTCAAAGAGACCTGGACAGGCTGGACACCTGGTCCAGCAACTGGCTTCTCGAATTTAACCCCTCCAAATGCAAAGTCATGAAGATCGGGGACGGATAAAGAAGACCGCAGACAGAGTATAGGCTAGGTGGCCAAAGACTGCAAACCTCGCTCAAGGAGAAAGATCTTGGGGTGAGTATGACACCGAGCACGTCTCCGGAAGCACACATCAACCAGATAATTGCTGCAGCATACGGGCGACTGGCAAACCTGAGAATAGCATTCCGATACCTTAGTAAGGAATCGTTCAAGACACTGTACACCGTGTACGTCAGGCCCATACTAGAGTATGCAGCACCAGTGTCGAACCCACACCTGGTTAAGCACGTCAAGAAATTAGAGAAAGTGCAAAGGTTTGCGACAAGGTTAGTTCCAGAGCTGAGGGGAATGTCCTACGAAGAAAGGTTAAGGGAAATCGGCCTGACAACACTGGAGGACAGGAGGGTTAGGGAAGACATGATAACGACATACAAAATACTGCGTGGAATAGACAAGGTGGATAGAGACAGGATGTTTAAGAGGGGGGGGACACAGAAACAAGGGGTCGCAATTGGAAATTGAAGACTCAGATGAGTCAAAGAGATGTAAGGAATTATTTCTTCAGTCATAGAGTTGTCAGAGAGTGGAATAGTCTTGCAAGTGATGTAGTGGAGGCAGGAACCATACATAGCTTTAAGACGAGGTATGATAAAGATCATGGACCAGGGAGAGAGAGGACCCAGTAGCGATCAGTGAAGAGGCGGGGCCAGGAGCTGTGAATCGACCCCTGCAACTACAAATAGGTGAGTACACACACACACACACACACACACACACACACACACACATTCACACTGCTTATACGAAGGATAAAATGGTAACTAACACATACACATACAACAGGCCTAGTGTCTAATCAAATCGACATGTGCCTAGAACAAAATGGTAACTAACTACCCTTCATTTGTTGGACACAACCTTAAGTCTAATAATCTTGTGTTCTCTATTAACTAAGAAGAGCGAGGGTCCTCAGTACCATGTTGTTACCATTTATGTAGTGAACTTTGCTCTCAACATTTTTAAACTTACGCTCCTGCTGATAAGTTTAATTTTATAGACCTTCCACCTTTTGTTCAGTCAGGACCGCTTTCATTTTCGATGTCTGTAATTCTAGACATAAAACATTGGAAATTCACAATTTTGTAAGAGTAATGGTGAACAAATTTGGTCAGTCTTAAAAGTGTCATGATGATATGCAGATTGTGGGCGACCTTGAACTCTCACACATGTATGAAGGCACTTTTGATCTATATCTTGGTTTCAACACTTCCTCTGCCAGCTGTGTGTGTCTTCCACTGTAACAGATATAACATCAGATAATTGCCCCAGACTAACCACTATCAATAGTGGCAATACTATCCGCTTCCTGGGTGTGAAAGTCAAGCTGAAACGCTCTTGTGTTACCCTTGACTAGTATGATAACTTTGTTGATCATGATAAGGATTGACACATTTCTTATGAATGTTCCTCAGTCGAGACTTTGTAATACTCAACATTAATGAAAACCACCTGGATAGCTACTCAGACATCCATGTACAGCAGGTCCTCAAATAACGTCGCTTTGTTTAACGTCGTTTCGTTTAATGTCGTTTTGTTATAACGTTGATGAGAAAAAAACCGAATGAATACAATTTATTGTAAAACAAAAATTCGTAAAGTATACGATAATCATGCAAATGCACGACAATAAACGATATGGTACGAAAGCACTCAGCGAGCCGCCATATTTGTTGTTGTTTTTGAACCGCGTGGTGGTAGGAGGTGCTCCTTACAATTTTTTGCTTTGCAAACATTTATTCCTTGATTTAACCCTATTGCAATGAGTGCTAATCACACCCCTGCTGCTAATCACACCCTTGATGTCTGTGGCCACAAAAAAAAAAAAAAACAGAAGTGTGACATTAGAAACAAAACTAGAAATTTTTAAAGAAGTTTGACGATGGACAGTGAGGTGTGGTTTCATTATACGTCGTTTCGCTTAAAATCGAAGTTTCCAAGAACTTATCGATGACATTAAGACAAGACTTACTGTATTTCAAATTCAACTAATCACTATAATAATCATACATACTATAATTATTCCAAACATCGAGTACTGAAACGTAATGCTATGAGATTAGGCCTAATCTACGGAAACAATCGCAGCCCTGTAATGCTTAAGTTCTTCCAGACTGCTCTTCTGCTGTCAGCAGCGCATGACAGAACTTCGGCAGTCAGACTGGGAAAACGTTTGTTAAAGCTCTCAATGCCCATACCCCACTTAACAGGGCATGGATGGATATAAATATAATTAAGGGTGACACGACCGGTCAGTCTCCCTCTTCCTGTTCACAGATGATGATTAAAGGTTCGCCAGGATGCTGATCCCGGCACGGGTCTTCTCCAGATGGTGTCCTAACTCTGGCTCCCAGGGAAGCAATAGTTAGCTTGTCACGTCAGTGTTCTTGAGTGCTTGTGGTGAAAACTTGCTCGTAGAAGAGTGGTTGCTCTACAGAGAGCACAGACAAAATTAAATCTAAACATGATACTAGAGAAAAGACTGTTTTATGCTTAGCGAGGATGACTGCAACATTTATTTTTCCACTGAATTGGAACTGTAAGCTGTACTGACTAAAGGCAAATCCACTTTTCCCAGGAGAGGATGGTATAATTTACAACATATTCAGATTGCTATCAAGTACCAGTCAAGTGTCACAAGCTAGTGCCTCCGTGGCACAATTGGTTAGCGCGTTCGGCTGTTAACCGAAAGGTTGGTGGTTCGAGCCCACCCGGGGGCGACTCTTTTTGAGGCCTGGTCACAGACCAGGCCGCGGGGGCGTTGACCTCCGGAACTCTCTCCAGATAAACTCCATGTATGCAACTGGGGAGCCGCCTAAACATTGGTTTCTCATCATTCCCATTCTAAAACTCATTTAACATAATGCATTTCACACAATATCTCTTACTAGCAACTTTTGTAAAACATTTGATAATCAAACAATTGTTGTCACTCTTGTGGATTTTTTTCTCTATTTTTCCTGAAATTAGTGTGTAAATATTGAATAATGTAATATTGTTTAAAAATGTAGTGTTGGTGTGACTTTTAGGAAAAATTTTAGCCATGAGAGAACCAACACACATGTTGGGAGAGGCGTCGAAATATGGCGTAGTATAAAACAATTTGGGAGTGTAATGGAGAAAAAATCTGTTTTAATCACGTCCGATAAGGAGTGTATCGGCGTGAATGGTAGATTATGAAATAAGTCAACGTCGTGGGCTCCTGTAATTGTGAAATTCAAGAGTGATTCAGTTACAATAATGTTGATAAGTGATATATAAAGAGACGCGGCTTCGTCTGGAAATGTGGCACACCTCATGTATGTAAACTTGTTAGCCATCCTCTAGTATATCTGTTAGGGAAGCGTCAGGATGTGAGACCCAAGAAATATTTGGGGAAGTGTTCATTAAAATTTTGTATTAATATTAATGCACTTATTATTTAGATTTTTAGATTTTGCCACCGAAGTGGCTAGTTTATTGTGCACCCCATATCCATCCTGTGGACGGTAGCGCAAGAGCATATGGATACACAAAAGGCCTAGGCACTAGGCCCCAAAGGGGTTAACAATTGTACATTTGGGTTTATATCTACATTTCAATTATCTGTTACAAGCAAATTTAGGAAATTTGCTTAGTACAATTGGTATCTTATTTCATGAATAAGATATCTTGACATGTCACATAGGTTATTATACTGCACTTATTATGCAATATAAAGTTGGTATATATAATTTATGTACATTATATACATTCTCCTATAAATTTATATATTTTGTGGACCAAATCACTAATTAGTAAAGTCAGGT
Source organism: Cherax destructor (assembly GCA_009830355.1). Classification (NCBI taxonomy): domain Eukaryota; kingdom Metazoa; phylum Arthropoda; class Malacostraca; order Decapoda; family Parastacidae; genus Cherax; species Cherax destructor. The sequence goes on along the minus strand of WNWK01009965.1, from coordinate 2,901 downwards.
CATTGATAATCCATAAACAATCCACAAACAATTTACCAGTGTTACTGGTTTAAATTTAATAATTCATAACTATTTAAAAGGTCTAGCTTATGTGAGTGTGGGATGAGAGGGTGGGTATCAAAGGAGGGATACAGTTGCGACCCAGTGTCCCTAAAATCCTACCCATCTCTGGGGTACAACTAATATCAATAAATGTTATGTCCGTTTTAGTTGTGCCCTCCCCAAATTATGTGTGTGTAATAATCCAGGACTGTTTCCAGGACTGTTCCTGTAAACTTCATACATATTTTCTCACACCTTTCCCCAGGTACATGGTACGTGCATGGAGTGTGTATCAGTGCATAACAAACATCCTCACCCTGCACACGATAACTCCTACTCTACCTTCCTTCACCTCTAAGCTGCATTTGACATACTCAACCGACGTAGCAGTCATTAATGAACATGCCAGAGTGGATGTAGGTGAAAGGCGTCTTCGCCGGCTCAACGGCAACCTGACCAACAAAGTCTGCTGTGCTGTTCCAGGGGCATAGAAGCTTATTGAACTGGAAGCCCCACAGGAAAGTGTCCTCTGTGCAACCTATTTAGAATTTTAATCAATGCTTTCGTAAATGCTATGCCAAGAAAGTCTAATTATTATCTGATTAGCTGTTCTGATGATATAATGATTCACACCATTGGATTCCCCAGCACCCGAAACATCCTTAACTACAATTACAGATCATCATCCTAGGGTTGATATATCTGCTGAGTGAAGGATGATACTTAACAGGCGTTCTTCCCGACAGGGTGTTGTCTGCAAGATCTACTTGGTTATATAATGGATCTCGACTCGAAAATGTAATCAAATATGTATCTCTACTTTGAGGTCCTCTATTTGGGATTGTTGTAACTAGGTTTTGTCGCTAATAAAAAGAAAACTGTTGTGGCAGGATTTTAGCCCAGGTACGATGCTGATGGAGAGTAGCGGAAATGCTGTATCTTGCTTATATCCAGTTCACTAGTCGACTATGCCGCATTACCGACTTTCTCGACCGTCAGACAGAAAACTTGGAAGGCTTGAAAAAATGTAGAACGAAGCACTGGGTATGTCTATGTATTACTGAAATACCAAACAAGCAGAAAGAACTACATTCCTGTCACAAATGCTTTTAATGGTGTTAATATGCCCAGGCAAACTCATCCAAATTCTCGCATATAAGTCCTCCAGACTTTCCTCGCAGAGGTGAGCACTTTACCAAATAAATAATGGAAACTAGAACTGACCTCCGAATTATTCACATACACGATCTACGTCAAGTAAGGCAACAGCGACACTTTGCTAAACAATGTAAATTACGTCTTTCCAAATCACTATTTCTCATTTTTCCACAAAGACCTTTATTAGATCACAGTCACAGCTAACCATGAAGTCTTAAGCTGTACTGATGTTATAGTTACACAGTATAACCTTCTGCAAATTATATATATGTTGATGTCTATGTCTACCACTGGTGCAGCTGGTGGTGTCACTCTTGTCAAGCAGAGCCATATCATAAATATAGAAACTAGAGAAAGCATCAATAGTTTGGCTTGAATCCTTCAAAGTGAACTGTTTGTTATTATCCTTGCATTCAAATGTGTCCATGTATCTAAAATTAACACCTCCATTGCAAGTGGTTCCCTATCATTCATTAATGCTCTCAGCTTCATGAGTGTCGGTTGTGACATGATGGCGTCAGAGGTCAGACAGGTATGGTACAGTTGTAGACACTGGAGTTAAAGTACATCTGGCCTTCAATTGCAGGATAGAACTGAACTGATAAAGGCGTATGTTTTCAAGGTGGGATTATAACGGAGATTAACTGACATCAGTCGATCATCAGGTAAGAGTCGGGGCCCATGACCTTTACCTTAACCCTATACCTCCTCGCAAATTGCATCAGGTAATTACACAGCACTCACGTTGAAAGTAACAACAATGTAATCCACAAGGAAATGAGGCCATTGTATATACATAGACATGCGTATATATCTCAAGGTGTATACAGCAAGAAATGTGTTTGTGTATGTGTATATCTCACAGAGGTGTATATACACCGAGAGCCGTATGTGCGTGTGTGTGTGTTCTTATCTCGGTGTAATTTCACCGAAAGGTCTGACCCACTGAGTATACATATTGGAGAGGTACAGTATGTATGTATATATATATATATATATATATATATATATATATATATATATATATATATATATATATATATATATGGTGCACTTCGGAGTCTGTGGAGACAAAGAACTTTGTCCATGGAAGTTAAGAGGGGAATGTATTAGAGTATAGTTATACCAACACTCTTATATGGGTGTGAAGCATGGGTGATGAATGTTGCAACGAGGAGAAGGCTGGAGGCAGTGGAGATGTCATGTCTGAGGTCAATGTGTGGTGTGAATATAATGCAGATGTAGAGAGAATGGAACGAAACAGAATGACCTCGAGAGTGTATAAATCTGTAGTGGAGGGAAGGCGGGGTAGGGGTTGGCCTAGGAAAGGTTGGAGGAGGGGTAAAAGAGGTTTTGTGTGCGAGGGGCTTGGATTTCCAGCAAGCATGCGTGTGCGTATTTGATAGGAGTGAATGGAGACAAATGGTTTTTAATACTTGACGTGCTGTTGGAGTGTGAACAAAGTAACATTTATGAAGGGATTCAGGGAAATCGGCAGGCCGGACTTGAGTCCTGGAGATGGGAAGTACAGTGTCTGCACTCTGAAGGAGGGGTGTTAATGTTGCAGTTTTATAACTGTAGTGTAAAGCACCCCTCTGGCAAGACAGTGATGGAGTGAATGATGATGAAAGTTTTTTCTTTTTCGGGCCACCCTGCCTTGGTGGGAATCGGCCGATGTGTTAATAATATATATATATATAT
>WNWK01009964.1:70000-73160 GCA_009830355.1 Cherax destructor | reverse complement strand
GGTGTATAAATGGAAAACAGGAATAAATAAAGGGATGTAAAAAGCGTGCTGAAAATATCCAGCCAAGACAGGACTCGCACAAGGGTTTCAAGTTGGAAAAGTTCAGTTCAGGAAGGATATAGGAAAGCACTGGTTTGGAAAAGAGTTGTGGATGAGGGGAAAAATTTCCCGAGTACCGTAAAGATGCTAAGACGTTGTGTATTTTTAAAAAATGGTTAGATAAATACATGGGTGGGTGGGATGGGTGTGAATTTGGACCTGACTAGCTTGTATTACCAGGTCAGTAGCGTACAAATTTCCCTTAAAGTGGAAGTGACCTGACCAGGTGGTCGGGCTGACCAGGTGGTCAACTAGAAATTTATAGTGGGTGCTTGGGTGAGTTGGCCCACGCCTGTGCTGGGTAGATGCATTTCCCCCCTTAAAATAATGAACCGCCCTGGCTGGGGGGGGGCTTGCCGTTGGAGATTTGGCCCTGCCTCCATGGGCCAGTTTCTGCAGTTTTCCCTTTCTTTCTTATGTTCTTATGTTCTAAAATTCTTCAAGCCCCCCGCAATACAACTACCAGCATCGCACCTGCCAGTGCCCCAAACCCAAATTACTCTGTATGGTCTTTTCCTTCATAATGCTGTTTCCTGGAACGTTCAACACCTCCATCAACGAACTCTTCAAATTAAACAACATGCCAGAGTTCAAATTTCCAGATTCTCCACCATCTTCTGTGATACTCAACAATTCCCAGCATATTGACGACATTATTTTACCTGCTGATGACTCAGCTGAAGCCGCACCACCACCACCAGCTACTACTGACGTCACGCCTACAACAACCAATGCGAGCTCACCACCACCTCACACCCCTACCGAAAACCAATCAGCTGCCTCCTTGCCAGCCTCGCCACAACCACCTCCCACCAATGAGAAGCTTTCATCTCCTACTCCCTCGAACCAATCAGAGACTTCGTCTTCCAGCCCTGCCACTCCAACACTTCCACCATGCACCATGTTTGGTGTAAGATTCTTACTACTCGACAATTTCCCAACAATGATGCCTGTGACCTTACTCAACATCTCCACGATGGAACTGTTAAGTTCAGCTGTAATACTACACCACTCCAGACCCTCGACAACATTATAAGAGACCTTCAACATCCTAACTTCCAACGTCTAATTAAAGTAAAACACATCTCACTACGACAGTTCACCTTGCTGGTGAATGGAACGCTTCAGTGATTTCTCCAACACATCACTGTAATGTGACTGCCTTCTCGACTTTGCCTGCCTTCTGGGACTCTGCTATCTACGTCTGGCAGCCGCCTGCAGTCCACCCGCCTCATCAGCTGTTCCAACTCGCTCCAGCGTCACCCACACCGATCAACAACGCTGCAGTTTCTCTGCACACGTCGCCCAGAGTGGACGTGCCACTCACCTGTATATTCCCTCCTCCTACCCTTACCCAACCTTTTCCCATATTTCTATCCTTACCCACCCTTCTTCCATCCCAGCTTACCGACGCTCAGGTCAACATGCACGATGCACCTAATCGGCACGACATATATATATATATATATATACATATATATATATACGTATATATATATGTCGTGCCGATTAGGTAAAACTGGTCAATTAGCAAGAACTCATCTAAAATTAAGTCCTTTGTAAAATTTTCTCTTATACGTTTAAAGACATATTTTTTTCATTTATGTTAATGTAATAATTTTTAATTTTGTACCAAGAGTAACTTTGAAAACCTACCTAACCTTATTACAACAAGTGCAATTTAATTTAGCCTAACCTAACTAAATATATTTTAGATACGTTAATATTAATTTTATAATAAATAAACACAATGAAATATATTTTTTTCGTTATGTTCAGAATGATTTTGGCGAAATTATTGCATACACAAATTTTCACTTGTCTTATATGGCAAGGTGAGCGTTGCCATTTAAGCCAAAATCGCAAGTTTTGTAACCACGAACGAGTGGTATTGATCAATAACAACACTGCACTAGCCAAGAATTCGAACCCATGTTGTATTGGCCCGCCTCATGGTGAGCCATGGGATCGAGTCCACTGAGAAACTTATTTTCTCAAGTCACATGACCTGTTCTTAACGGCTAGAAAAAGCTTGGGGTGGACTATTATATCTTCTAATTTCAAAATTCTTGACTCCTCTTACCCCATATGGGGAAGATGGGGATGGTAGTTGTGACGGGTGTAACACTAACCGCCGGCCCGAATTCTAAGAGAGCCAGCAGCAGGGAATACACCCGCACTGCACTATTCTCAGAAAAACTTCCCCTCACTCCTTCAGTTGCAGCCTTGCAACTTCACACGTCTCAGTGCATCATCAGGAGCTATGCAAAGTTGCAAGGCAACAACTGAAGGAGTGAGCGGAAGTTTATTCCTTAGAATAGCGCAGTGCGGGTTGGCACCAGCCGCAATCTCACTCTGAATGTCAATGTCATTCAGAGTGAGTGCGGCTTTTTCAGCCCGCACTGCGCTACTCTGAGGAAAAATCTTCCACTCACTCTTTTCAGTTACTGTCTTGCAACTTTGCATAGCTCCTGATGACACACCTCTGCCAGAGAGGGGCTGTGGACATCCTGCTCTATGATTTTGACACAATATCTTCCAATTAAGAACACCTACCAGGATTATCATCAACAGGCTGGTGTGTGAATATCTGCAGCTCGTTTTGGAAGGGGCAAAAGGACTCTGCATTTCCTTTCTTCCTTCAGAATCAAGAAAAGTGTTGTGTATGTGAAGTCAGTGAGGGAGGAAACATAACGGTCACCTATGGGCAGGAGGGGTCTATGAGGGGAGGCCACATGGAGGAGGAGAGGCCGAGGTTGAGGGGTAAAACTGTCCTCCCTCCCTTCCCCTTCCCCAAACAGGCGTACATACACTGTGTGATCTTGTTTCGATGATGGAGTGTTTGCTCACCGTGTGTGTATAGTGCGTAGTATGTGCTTAGCATGTTCATGGTATGTGCATAGCATGTGTAGTGCATAGCGGTGTGTCGTTTATAGTGGGGGGATGTGCACAGAGCATAGTGGTGCATAGTGTCGTTTATAGTGAGGGACTGTGCACAGAGCATAGTGGTGTATAGTGACGTGTCGTGGGAGGCAGTGAGTGCACAACTGTCAGGCCTGCC